>JAIGNY010000676.1:782500-785000 GCA_020152595.1 Chiridota heheva
CGAAAATCAAGAAAATTCCCCCAAAATTGAAGAAAATGTCACAAAAATTGAAAAAAAATTACCTAAACTATTTCCCGACAATCAAAAATTAACTAGGGACAATTTCATCACCATTTAACGTTATAAATTCATTGTTACAGTTTATTTCCCAAATATGAATACTATACTGGTATATCTCGCTACTTTTAACTGATGAAATTTCACTGAGGGGAGGGAGCTCCCCCCTGACCCCCACCACCACTGAATACGCCAATGTGGAGAGAATATATCCCTTCTACTCCCCCAATTCCCGATTTTTTTTTTTTTTTAAGCTATGCCTTATTCGGGCCATGTACATTTCTCACTGTTAAAACTATGGTGAATTGTTTCAACCATAATATTTGGAGGTACATACATACAGCCTATAGACACAGTTTTGATACTTTTTTGCGATTAGCAAGCTCGGACAAAGTATTGCTATTTACATATATTTGTATCTGTATTTTTTCCCCTCAATTTTGGTGTGACTTTTATTTATGGGATTTGGAATGGACCCGCTTTCGACACCCTTGCTTATGTCCTTAATCTGTGCTCTTGATGTTGTAAATTGGTAACCAAGCTAATATATATCACTACCCACCTTTACAGCGAGCAAAGGACCAAGTTCAATGGATGATATCAAACTCCAGGCTATGGATGCGTCTATCACGATGCTTTCCCAATTGGCGTATCTGATGGGATACGATAACGTCGGCAGCTGCAACCAAATGAACATTGGTGACGGTTTCTATCGCTCAGATGACACATGGATTGGTGACTCTTCACCTGATTGTGCCGATGGTTATCAGCCTTTTCAGATGGCTTTTAGTAACTTCTCGATCGGCCTGGATGATGTCGAGTAAGCTAATTTCTCTTAAATGCAGGCCCATAGCCGGGAAGGGGAGGGGAGTGGGGATCGTCTGAGTCAAGAAATTCCTTTTGCTGAGAAAGTGCCTTTTTGAAATCTAATGAAATAATAGGCACCTAGAATTTTAAGTTGTTGCCCTTTTATACAAAAAACGAACCCTCTTTTCAAATTCTATGCAAATAAACCCCCTGTTCAGTGGCGTAGCGACTTACCCGGGGGACCCGGGCGAAAGATTAGATGGGGGCCCCTAAAGTAAGCGAAACGATCAAATATCTGCTTTGAAAATGTGGGTCCTGGGTTCAAGGGTTATACTCCATTCTTTAATTGGAGATCAAAGGGGTGTAAACGTGGAAATGTAAACAGATAGTGCTTGCAGGCCTAAAGTTTGTTAGAACTTGCCAATATGTATTAGTTTAAGTCGTATAAAATTGGTTGAAAATCGTCTGTTTTATCAAATTAGCTTTAGTCATTCACTCTTGTCACTTTGTTCGACAGTTTAGTCACTAGTAGTATTGAAAATTTTCTTAGGTAGAAGTCTAACTATAAAGTCATATTTTCGGCACCCCCTCCGTCGTCAAAAGCTAAATACATCACTGCCGCCCAAGTTGCCATGAAAACTACAGTAATGTAATGCAATCATGACCACAAAATGTAATACAGTCGCCCACGCACATACGGTGCCTTCGCACCCTATCCAGCTCTGGTTCTACGTAAAAAATTTGAACTCTTATTAACCGAAATTCCGGCTAATTTTCAATAGTTAATGTAATGTAATTTTTGGCTCGGGGGCCCCTAAGGCCTCGGGCTCGGGGCTATGCCCCATCTCAATACCCCGGCGTTACGCCACTGCCCCTTTTGTTCTATGAGAAAATCGTTTTTTAAAATCTAATAAAATGATAAAACACTTGAAATTTTCAAAGTGTGCCTTTTTATAAAAAACAAATTTCCTTTCAAATACTACAGGCATGAAATGTAAAAAAACAAAAAAAAACAGGTTGTCATGTTTTTGCAGTTGCAAAGATATAAATTCGACTGTTTGAGTAGACGTATCGAGTTGGACACGGCCGCCAAAAAATGTTATTACTATATAACATAGTTGGCTTCATTAAGCCCACCACTTTTTCAAAAATTATTTAACTGGTGGGCCAACCTGTATATGTTACACGAGGGCCTGGCGAGCAAAATGAAAAGTAAGTAATGTGCTTTAGCAATTTGTATATGATTTTTTGTCATTATTTTCTTATTGAAATTCAAAAAAGGAGGATTTGTCTCTCGTAGAAGCCCCTCCCCCCGCCCACACCCCTGGTGGATACCACTCATGCTTTAGAGATTTGCTGTCAAGTTTGCCATCAATTGGCCCACTAGTGAAAAATTCTTTAAAGAATGCCCTGGATATGTCTGCTATAAAATTACGTCACTAGATTGCTTTCAATCTATATTGAGCCATACGATGCAGGAAATAATTTGATACAAAAGCTGATGAATGTGAATCGGTGATGTCACTTCTAGTTGGAATTCAATCGAGAGATCAATTTTTTTGTTATCAGTGTTGTCTTATATATTTTCCGATGACGAACTTGTTGACCACTACGATTTGGGGTGGGAGCACATTTG
>JAIGNY010000676.1:787500-930000 GCA_020152595.1 Chiridota heheva
ACCGAGATACAATGGCGTCCCCACAATGATACCGAGTGGGCGCTGCCCAAGAACGGTAAGAATACAGCAAGGGTGTTCCCTAGACCACCTGAGATCAAATTGAATTACCCAAAGTACCCCAGAGAAAGACCAGGAGTCATGAAAATGTCTACTAGACCACAAGAAGCTAAAAAACAAGAGAAGCATCTGAAGTATCAGATGAACAAGTTCGAGGAAAATTAATATTATATGCAGGATTATTATTTTGCCTATGCCAAAACATGTGCGCCACATTGCAAATCAAACCACTTCAAAACCATTGTTCTCAATCTGTCAATTGTCAAATCATACTGATCAGCCAATCAGCATCATTTTTTAATAAGATAAACGCAATATGCACCGCATAAAAATCAAAACAAAACAACAAATGGCCTTTAAAGTTCCCTGAAAATACATTGTGGCTAAACAGCCTGCAATTAAAGATTAAACTTGATATGTATGATATGCGTATTTAATGCACAGGGCAGAGAATTTTGGCCAGAGTAGAATGATCCGACTTTAGGAGGGTCATTTGCGAGTGCAAAATCCTTAGAAACGTGCTTAGATACGCATATAAACACGATGCCAAAAAACATTAATCAATTTATAAAATTTCCGTGTTATGTTATTCAAAATGCATAAAAAACAACAAAAAAGAATGAAAAACGAGAAAAGTTTTCATACATTTTTTCACGTTAATAAGAAATTCACCTGTTGTAGAAATGGACTAATCCATATACTGACGGTTGTGCATTACGGAAATTTAATGCACGGTGCATGACAATGCATAGAAATTGTATAAATTATTTTTATTCAGCTTCTATCCTCGGCCCCTAACATCCAAACAACTAATTTTGAAAACTACATCCAATCCAATATCGAATATGGCCTCCCTGCGACTATAAAGCCCACAATGAGCCCATAGATGAATCCTCCAAATATCCATTGGCATAGCCAGAGGAGGGGACATCGGGCCATGCCCCAATTTTTGTTTTGTTTTGATAAATCCTGGCTACGCCAGTGATACCATCAGCTGCCTCTTCATATTGCTCATATCCATAAAAGTAAAATCGATCCCCATAAGCGCTCACCGGGTCGAGTAGATCATTTCTTTTCACCCCGAATCTCCTCCACAATCCCTATTTAACTAAGGGTTGCCTAAAATATAACCCTTCCGACTCAGTACTCACTCCTGGCAGCCAATGCCCAGAATCCACTTAATCCTATCCGTTCCTTGATCCCTGGCTCCCCTTAGCCTGGACACTGACTCATCATTTTAACTAGGGAAATGACATTGGTTGAACAGGTAATATCTCTTATGATGTCTTTTGGGGAACTTCTTAAATCATGTGCTTTTTTTAAGTCTGCGACACGCACGTCAGTCAATACAATTTTTCTTTATATAAATATGTATATATATATATATATATATATATATATATATATATATATATATATATATATATATATATATATATATATATATATATATATATATATATATATATATATATATATATATATATATATATATATATATATATATATAAAAGGTAAGTTCCTTGCATTGGCCATTACAAACAAAGCAAAATAGGAAAAAATGACAATGTCTCTAGCCAACAGATTATTTTAAAAACCAAATATTTCGAAAACTCCTGTTTCCTTCTTCAGTGGTATGAAGTTAAATGACGCTAGAAGATAACAGCGATGATAGCTTGCACGTTAACACATTTCAAAGAGCGCCAAAAATCGTACGCGTAAAATAGTAGGCGCAAAAGGGGAAAAGCGCGCAGAAAAAACCCACAAAAAACAAACAAACAAAAACCGGCGCCAAAATGCGCTGAGGCACAAAAACAAGAGAAGGATTAATGAGACGAAATGGAAGTGAAACATTTTCCCTAAAAACAGAAAAAGGAGAAAGATAAGACAGGTCTTTATTAAGTCCATGGATGTGGCTCTTAGTTTTAATCATAAATTTCAATTCAAACAACTTTCTGTCTTCCGTGCTTCTAAAGTTCCCCTGATGAGAACCACCTTCAAATGTTCCAACTTATGTCTAGGCAAATTAAAATGCCCTGCCACAGGATAACCCTCACTGTCACCATCGAAATCATGAATAGACTGCTTGTGGTTATTGAACCTCAATCGGAAAGAGGTTCCAGTCTCACCAATGTAAGAAATTTCCGGACATTTCAGACATATCGCAGTAAACCACGTTAGAAGAATCACAGGAAAAAGTTCCCGGTTTGATCACGTTATTCCTCGGGAGAGATACCGTCTCATCCGTGACTATGTGCATGCAGATTTGACAACGCGGCTTCCTGCAGGGTTTATTGCCTCGCCCAGGCATCCTGCGCGATATGTTGGAACGTACCAACAAATTCTTAAGACTCGGCGGCTGCTTTAGTGCCACAACCGGTGGTGCAGAGAAAATTCCTCCAAGCTCTGGGGCGTGTTTCAATATCCCCCATGACGATTTAATACACTTCAAAGAGGCTGTATCTGTGAACTGTGCGAAACTACGAGGGGAATGCGTGCAATCTTAGTCTTGATCCGATACTCTAAAAGCTCACTGCGATTGACAGGAATAACCTTGTACATGAATTTCCTTAACAGTTTCAGGGATAGCCTTTTAAGAAAGTGCCTGACATAACGTTAAGTTGGATCTTGAGATCAAGAGGGTCAGAACAAATTCTCTTAAGACAGAAGAAACTAGCTATAAATGATAGATTCCTTAGTGTGTTGGGATGATTGCTATTATAATAGCAATCATCCCCAACACACTAAGGAATCTATCATTTATAGCCAGTTTCTTCGTCTTAAGAGAATTTGTTCTGACCCTCTTGATCTCAAGATCCAACTTAACGTTATGTCAGGGCACTTTTTAAAAGGGGCTATCCCTTGAAACTGTTAAGGAAATTCATGGACAAGGTTATTCTTGTCAATCGCAGTGAGCTTTTATAGTATCGGATCAAGACTAAGACCGCACGCATTCCCCTCGTAGTCTCGCACAGTACACATATACAGCCTCTCTTGAAGTGTATTAAATCGTCATGGGGGATATTAAAACAGGCCCCAGAGGCTGGAGGAATTTTCTCTGCACCACCGGTTGTGGCACCAAAGCAGCCGCCGAGTCTTAGAAATCTGTTGGTACGTTCCAACATATCGCGCAGGATGCCTGGGCGAGGTAATAAACCCTGCAGGAAGCCGCGTTGTCAAATCTGCATGCACATAGTCACGGATGAGACGGTATCTCTCCCGAGGAATCACGTGATCAAACCGGGAACTTTTTCCTGTGATTCTTCTAACGTGGTTTACTGCGTGATATGTTCGAAATGTCCGGAAATTTCTTACATTGGTGAGACTGAACCTCTTTCCGATTGAGGTTCAATAACCACAAGCAGTCTATTCGCGATTTCGATGGTGACAGTGAGGGTTATCCGTGGCAGGGCATTTTAATTTGCCTAGACATAAGTTGGAACATTTGAAGGTGGTTCTCATCAGGGGGAACTTTAGAAGCACGGAAGACAGAAAGTTGTTTGAATTGAAATTTATGATTAAAACTAAGAGCCACATCCATGGACTTAATAAAGACCTGTCTTATCTTTCTCCTTTTTCTGTTTTTAGGGAAAATGTTTCCACTTCCATTTCGTCTCATTAATCCTTCTCTTGTTTTTGTGCCTCAGCGCATTTTGGCGCCGGTTTTTGTTTGTTTGTTTTTTGTGGGTTTTTTCTGCGCGCTTTTCCCCTTTTGCGCCTACTATTTTACGCGTACGATTTTTGGCGCTCTTTGAAATGTGTTAACGTGCAAGCTATCATCGCTGTTATCTTCTAGCGTCATTTAACTTCATACCACTGAAGAAGGAAACAGGAGTTTTCGAAATATTTGGTTTTAAAATAATCTGTTGGCTAGAGACATTGTCATTTTTTCCTATTTTGCTTTTATATATATATATATATATATATATATATATATATATATATATATATATATATATATATATATATATATATATATATATATATATATATATATATATATATATATATATATATATATATATATATATATACATATATATATATATATATATATATATATATATATATATATATATATATTTTATATATATATATATATATATATATATATATATATATATATATATATATATATATATATATATATATATATATATATATATATATATATATATATATATATATATATATATATATATATATATATATATATATATATATATATATATATATATATATATATATATATATATATATATATATACATATATATATATCGAACTCTCTTGGTCATAAGACTCCTTGAAATCAGTCATTAAATACTGTTTCCTGTTAATGCAAACTCCTTTAAATACAGTGGGTATTGTTCAACTTCCCGTGGACAAAAAAGTGCCTTTGTTTTTTTATTACTGCATCAATTCTGACAAAAGGAGCCAGCTTTTAATTGCACAGAGAGCTTTCAAATCTATGTTTAGTTCTATGAATAGGGCTGAAGAGCCTTCTATTCAAGTTTCGTTAAAACAAATTAGCATTTGTTTTAAAATTTGTACATGCTTTCTTTTTTGCCAGTCTGAAAGAGACATTTGTAGGAGAATTAATTTTATTAGACATGCTGGAAATGTTGCTGAACTCAGATAATGCATTGCAGATTGATACTGTAGTTGTCCAATTTCCACGTTTTTGAATATAATAGGTGTCTGCATTTAAAACTGCAAGATAATACAGCATATCATATTTATTTACATTTAGCAAGCGTGTGCTCCTCATTACCAACTGGTAGCCTATTGATCTAATGAGTAAGAATTTTATCAATTTTGTGTATGCTTCACAATTCCTGTCAAAAAAAAGATTTAAGAAGATGCAGATTAAATTAATATAACTGGAAAAGCTCATTTCAGTTTATTTAATGCATACAATCAACACTAGAAAATTATTCAATAACTGGTGCTTGAAGTTTGTTTAATATTGTAAAGTTGCTGAACTTAAAAAAATTAATGTGTCACAAGAATTGGAGATAATGGCAATACTCTTAACAAAGTTACAAGTATACGAGAATTTATCTCCCTGAAAATGTTAATTGTCATTTGAAATCTTCACATCAAAGGACTTTCCTACTTAAAGCAATAGAAATTACATGTGTTAAATACTAATACTTACATGAAAGTCATAAAAGTAAGTTCGATGGGTTTTTTTATACAGTTTACACAATTTGAAAGCTTCGATAAAATTCACACTATTTTGTTTTTCTTTTTCTTGTGTATGAACTCGTTTCCCAGATTATCATAAAAGAAGAAAATGGAATACGTCATCCTCAGATTTCTCTCATGAAACTTTCTTTCTTCAGGTACTCAGGTGTGTTTTTTTTCTTTTCGAAAAAGAACAGAATATAGGAGTGTGCAAAGAGAGCCTTTTATCTGCATGCATGACAAACATACATGTATATGTTTACACTTTTATATCACAGAAATGCAGAACAGTTATGCATGCATGATCATGAGTTATGCTCCATTTATAAGACTTGATCAATCTTAAACTGCCCAAGCCCTACACATTATTTAAAAGGTCATAAAAAAAAAAATTAGGCTCTCTAATTTTAATTTAACAAAAATAATTGTAATTGGAAATTTCTGGGCAGTTGTAATTGTAATTGAAAATTTTCCAGGAAGCTGTAATTGTAATTGAACAATTTGAGAGAAAATGATTGTAATTGATTTTTGTAATTGACCCCAACCCTGTCACGCATTTTACTATATAGGCCTACCTTTGATTTTAAATCTGCATCTTATAAGTTTTCAAATGCATAGAATATATATATGAGCGTTCTCTCTTTTAAGTTTCCCCAAAAACTTGTATGAGAGGGCGCAATTATCAAATTACTTAAGAGTGAATATATGGAAATATTCTCTCTAGTAGCAAGGAGGTACCACTTTAGAAGAAGTGAAGTGAGACCTCCTTGCCACTAGTCTCTCCCTTATGGAATTTCATACTCCCTTCTCCCATACGATCATTCTGTTCCATCTTTGATAAATAGATGAAAGCTCTTGGAACAGATAAATGATTTTGATATTCTGGGACAGGGCCGACATATTCAAACAAGCCATACACCTGCGAATGCTTTTAGAAATATTGCTTGCACCGATCTCGTGGGCCCTACATCTATGTACTCTTGTACAGAAAGCGTGAATCAGTGGGGTGTCAGTATTTGCATTCCCTATTGGGTACTTGTTGAGACGATGTGTCATGCAGTTACTTTCAGCATTTTGTTGCCCCAACAGTTATGACATCCCCATCGGGAGAGAAACTGGATGTCGCCATCCCTGTATTTTAACTGTAGACAAAGCCCTTGTTAATATCGTCTGTTTGTCAGTATTTGATACTTTTCTCGGGAGCCTATTCAAAAAACCTTTTCACAAAAAATGGAAATGGGGCAAGTAAGTTCCCCGGGCCCGTCACCCTTAAATTTACTACCGCTAGGTATCATTTGCATGGAATTCAGCTGAGAGAATTCGGACTTTAAACATCACTTTCGGCATGTTCAGTATGAAAATCCCGCCCATACTCAGCAGATTTAGATGTAGAATGAGATACGATGATTAGTCACATGTCACTCTCGCATTTCAGTTTAAACGTCAAATTATTTCGGAATCATAACCCCAAATCTTTTCTATATGTCTATCGAAAAGTTGATTCACCTTAAATGACCTCCTTTCTAGTACCCCACGTGGAGAATTGCGGGAGCTGGGGCGGGAGGCTGAACTCGCAAAGATCAATGTTTCAATTCGTCCAAAATCGAGAAGAAAATGTGGAGGGGACTGGTAGGTAGTCCCTCAATAGCGACACCACAGGGGAGGAACAAAGGGACTCTCCCCACTTCTCGCCAAGATCCCAAGATTGATTTTCCAATTCATCAAAATCCGAGAAGCAAATATCAATAGGTATGGGGTACTAAGTCCCCACTGTTTCTGATGGTGCCTGGCGCCATCACAGCTCTCCTCATTCCTCCCACAATTAACAATGAAATCACGTGCCGTCATGCTGGCTTAGGCCTGTCTGTTATACCAATATTGTTCCCTTCTGGCATTCATATATAGATATGACCTCCTCTTCTTGTCTTGTCAATTTTTTTTAATTTTTTTGTGTTCAAATCGTTTGAATTGTGCAGATCATATTATCAATCAGTATCCAATTTATTCTTCAAAAAGGTGGGGAGGAGGCTGGTGCCAAGGGGAGTTATGATGAAACATTATACGCTCCCCGGGCCCCCTCAGCACCCAACAGACTGACACAGGTCAATATTGAGCCAAGATATCCATCCTTAATTCAAGTATTTCAAGGAAAAATTATATTTTCCCATGAAACCATTATGTACTTTACAAAAAAGTGTACATGTTCGGGGTGGGGCTCTGTCCCCAGTCCCCCCCTCACCCCATCAGAATTACGGCCCTGTTACCAGGGAGATGCTGAACATCAGAGTATATATCAATATACATTCAAAATTTAAAAAGATTAAATGACTAAGAGACTAAAGATCCAAATTCGGATACGTTAAAAAGATTATTTATTATACACTGATATCAATAATTTACCTATTTCTATCATGTCTATCGATCAGTATGCAGGTTATGAGTGTTGAGAGGATTTGGAAGGCTACACATAGGAATTTAACAGTTTATTTACTTCTTTGATTAGGCCTGCGGCCTTTTTCAAAATAATACATGCACAATGTACAGAAAAACAAGTACAAATGGAAATATGAACAGAAATAATAAGTCTTCAACATACTAGTCTTCAACATACTAGTCTTCAACATATTGGTCTTCAACATATTGGTCTTCAACATATTGGTCTTCAACATAATGGTCTTCAACATAATGGTCTTCAATATATTGGTCTTCAACATATTGGTCTTCAACATATTGGTCTTCAACATATTGGTCTTCAACATATTGGTCTTCAACATATTGGTCTTCAACTTATTAGTCTTCAACATATTGGTCTTCAACATATTGGTCTTCAACATATTGGTCTTCAACATATTGGTCTTCAACATAATGGTCTTCAACATATTGGTCTTCAACATATTGGTCTTCAACATATTGGTCTTCAACATATTGGTCTTCAACATATTGGTCTTCAACATATTGGTCTTCAACATAATGGTCTTCAACATAATGGTCTTCAACATATTGGTCTTCAACATATTGGTCTTCAACATATTGGTCTTCAACATATTGATCTTCAACATATTGGTCTTCAACATATTGGTCTTCAACATATTGGTCTTCAACATATTGGTCTTCAACATATTGGTCTTCAACATATTGGTCTTCAACATATTAGTCTTCAACATATTGGTCTTCAACATATTGGTCTTCAACATATTGGTCTTCAACTTATTAGTCTTCAACATATTGGTCTTCAACATATTGATCTTCAACATATTGGTCTTCAACATATTGGTCTTCAACATATTGGTCTTCAACATATTGGTCTTCAGCATATTGGTCTTCAACTTATTAGTCTTCAACATATTGGTCTTCAACATATTGGTCTTCAACATATTGGTCTTCAACATATTGGTCTTCAACATATTGGTCTTCAGCATATTGGTCTTCAACATATTGGTCTTCAACATATGCAATTTCTGCGCGATATTTCAAAGCATGAATTAAAAACTTACTATATACATCAAAGACTTGTTTCTAATATTATGCAAACTATTACATTTATTGTACGTTGTTGAACAAAAGAAATACCGAGGTAAATAAAGTAGACAAAGTTCGTAATAAAAAGAACACTCTAACAAAAAAGTGAATTCATCCTCAATCTTATGTAATTTACAAAGAAAGCGCAATCGTTGGTCACGTGGTATATTGAAGCTACACCTAGGCTTTGTGAATCTCTAGATCGAGACAACAACATCTAAATTAATTTAAGATCATACAGTGCGGTGATATCAAGAATCAATATGCGCTAAATAGAATTCATAATCGTTACTGGTTTTGTAATGTCTATAAAAAATACAACTTTTCCATTGATTTTATATTAGTGGTCCACATTTGTTTATCAATATCATTTAATCTTTGTAAAAAATTACGTAAAAACAGTTCATCATCATTGCTTGTACCCTGTTGCCACCATATATCCCCGTTGCCTGAGCTATCTAAAATTGATCTAACATCCCTTGCCCAGCAAGCTTTATTGTTCTCTGCCATTTGTCTGATGGGATCATAAGAGATAGCTGTATACCGGTCGTTATTATGTTTTATGATACGTAACCAATATTTCACCTTCTTATATGATGCATAGATAGAAACAGGAACTTCCTGATAGAAATACCCAAGTCTCCCCAAGCAGTGAATTTGTAAAAGAGCGCCTTCTTTAAGACATAACTTGACATTGACCAGTTTACACTGAGAAACAATAGTAGAAAAATATTTTTCAAATTGTTTACATTTGAGGAAGTGAGTCTCACTTTTTTTTTTTTTGATATTTGGAGCCCAAACGAGCAGGCCTTGTGCAGGACAGGTACGAAACATTCAATCGTCATTGGGACAATTTGGTTTATCCTAACAATTGTTTCCGAAAATTATGGAAACAATTATAACTGAAATTCTGGCATATTTCTTTGCCTTTTAGTCTGTACATGCAATGCATGATTTGGCAGTTTGGGCTCCTTTGGAATTTAATGACACCCCCGCACTGAGGCGCGTGGTGGGCAAATACAATATTTTCCTTATAAATTGGCATAATTATAAGTAATTTTATGGCAGCAATTGTCTAGACCCCATGATTTTTGACTCAACTTTACCAAAGCCCCTTAATCGGGCCCTGTACTCCACGCCGTGCATGTGATTCGAGCAGCTCAGTAAGCGTTCAAATGCATCCACTCCCATTCTACGCCCATGAAATGTCTATATTACTCAGTACTCACTAATGTGATTTAAGTCAATTTGCAGTCCGATTCTGCTCACCCTCCACATTCCTCCCACCACTTTCGCCACAACCAGACAACATGCGATTCATATATTCACAAACAAACACCGGTGGAGGTGGAGGATCTAGGTGGAACGTAGTCCCCCTGCCACCACTTTTCTCAAAAGTGTATAAAGTGCCTTTGTCAGAGAAGAAAAGTGCCCCTTTTCTGCTGTCAAAATGTGTCCTAATTTTACAGCGATAAAACTGGGGTGTTCTTTCAAAAATTAAAGTCTTTGTACTTAAGGATCTTTTTATTAACAGATTGAAGAAAATAATATACAAACCTTTGCAATGTGCAAGCCACCCGAATTTCAAGAGTGAGGGACCTATAATTTGGAGTCCTGCCTCAAATTATTGGGGGCCAAGATGACACTCTGGAAATGTATAAATTACGCAAAGAGACCTTTTCTATCATAACGCGTATTACAAATTATTGGGACATGTTCTACCCCCACCTCCTTTCCCCCTCCTTTCCTGGCTCCTACGGCCCTGTGCAACTTTACATTTTTGGGGTTCTAAGGCTCAGAGAGATGACTCTTCCTATATACGCTCGTGATGGACTTCGTCCCCATCATCCATGCCATCTGACACACGTGTAGAATGCGCTTTACCGCTCTGCGGTTCAAAAATTGAGTTCCACAATTGGCCGTCAGGCCGTGGCACACCGATCCTCAAAATACATGTTTTTCTCTGCACGCACGACTGTTGGGTACCGTGATTGATTGGAGGAGGGGTGTGGATGTGCAGATTTCCACTGGCGGGATCCGGAGGTGGGGCATGCAGATCTGAGTTTAGAGTTGCATTAAAATGGATATAAATTGTGATTGTCCCTTTAATCAGTTTACTCGCTACTTATTGGCAGGGAGTCTATCTATATCATTACCTCGCTGATAGTATCAAGTATATCATGAAAAGCACATTGTAATGTACACCTCCAGAAGAATTTAAAACAGCTATCAATACCATTCCAGCAGGCAATCATTACCAGTGGCGTATCCAGAGGGAGGGGCGATCGCCGTCGGTTCAACAAGCTTTGACATTCCAGGTGCTTAATATTTTTTAGATAGTGACGATAAATCTAATCATGTACAAACGTAAACAATAAAACATTATATTTCCACATTATGCGTTTTCATAATTTTGTGTTTTGTAAATGGTGTATTATAGCTCTCTTTGACATGTATTTTGACTTGTATAATACACCTTCTTACTATGCGTTGTGACATACGTTTTTGCCCTTGAAATGTCAATTTTGCGAGAACTTCCGGGGCTTTCCCCCTGGACTCCTACCGAGGCTTCGCCCCGTGGACCCCACTATGGACTTTTAAGCGGGCCCTGGACCCCAAGCTGACAAGTCGAGCGCTTTGCGCTTTTATTTTGTGTTTTGTATATGGTGTATTATAGCTCTATTTGACATGAATTTTGACTTATATAATACACCTTCTTATTATCTGTTGTGACATACTTTTTTTCCCCTTGAAATATCAATTTGGCGAGAGCTTCCGGGGGAATTCGATATGAAAATCCTAGCTACGCCGCTGATTATTACATCATCTAAGTAACTTCCTGATCAGATACTAGGTTACGAAATTTTTCTTTTGTCCTTTTTGATGTGTTAGTGTTATTTATTTTTAGATACCTAGACTCCCCTGACAATCCTCGCTGCTCTAAGATCAACAGCATTTGCGTCATACCTGCATACAGTCATAGATCTAAAGCTAAAGTTGGAACTCCCCTTAATAAGTCATTATACTCAGCAAAGCGCAATTATTACACTTGGGAGCTATAACATTATATTTTAAAATTTAAGATGGATTTAACCTATCGCAGTTGTACGTGATGACGTCAGCATATGTTAGCTTTGACATTGTCAGTTAAAGAAGTGTGACAGGCCGTTACCGATAACGATGCATATGTCACGCTAGCTATGAAGACATTGAAGTAACATCAAAAAACCTACTACAGTAGACTTTCCACACCAGTTATTTCACAATGAGAAAACTGGAAGGTCTTAATCTGTTAACGGGATAAGATATCATATGGACCATATAGGTTCATATTTATTCACGAATATCATATGGACCATATAGGTTCATATTTATTCACGAATATCATATGGACCATATAGGTTCATATTTATTCACGAATATCATATGGACCATATAGGTTCATATTTATTCACGAATATCATATGGACCATATAGGTTCATATTTATTCACGAATATCATATGGACCATATAGGTTCATATTTATTCACGAATATCATATGGACCATATAGGTTCATATTTATTCACGAATATCATATGGACCATATAGGTTCATATTTATTCACGAATATCATATGGACCATATAGGTTCATATTTATTCACGAATATCATATGGACCATATAGGTTCATATTTATTCACGAATATCATATGGACCATATAGGTTCATATTTATTCACGAATATCATATGGACCATATAGGTTCATATTTATTCACGAATAGATAAATGTCAGAGACGACTGCGGAGGTAGAGGTTCAAGCAGGGGCAAGATTCGGGCCTAGAGGCTAGAATACAGTGGCGGTGCCATAATTTTGGTCATGGGGGAAAGAGAAGAGCAATATTGTCTCATGTGGTGGGGGAGGGGGAGGGGGAAGCATATAAATCGGACAAAATATGTAACTTTACCAAATTTTCGGGAGGGGGGAGGCAAGCGGGCGAGCAAAGCGATCTCGTGGAGGGAAAATGCCCCTGATCCGTAGCGCCGCTACAGCTAGAATATCGGAGCTTTGGGTTTTGACGTCTTGATGGGCAGGTAAGAAGGCATTCTTCTCTTTTGTGAAGTGTATGTCTAAAGACGGTTAACATTTTCTGAACAAAAGAAGCAAAATCAACAATTGGTTTCGCTTCAAAGTTAATCACAAAGAAAGTGAAAGAAAAAAAGTTAACCACCTATATCCTATAGTATACAAACTTGATAGGGAAAAACATTTTCATATTGTGGAACTTGTGTTGGTCTCATTGAGCGAGAGCAATTAGGCATCAAATAGTATAAAGCATTAATGTTCTGGATGACTAAAAATCATGAACTGATGAATGACGATGATCGCTGATTGGGTTTCATCAGAGAGATGCCATTTTGTTTCTCCCTGGTTTCAGGGAGTCACAAAGAAGGGTAGGGTACAGTCCACTCCTTTATTGAGCAAATCATTATGTCATCATCATTCAGTTTTCCCAGAACTCCACTTGTCCATATACACGTATTATAGTTCATTCATGTTTACCTCCCTAATTTACGCGTGACGCGGCTGTGACGAGGTAACTTTTAGCTGGTTAGTGTCAACGTCAGAAAGAAACTTGAAATTCTTTCTGAAAAAGTGGGGTCCGGACCGCCCACCCCTGCCTATCATCTCGCCGATAATAATTTCGGAAGTTGTGTCGCACAGATAATGGTAATGGCGATATATTTTCTTCTGGATTATTGAAGCAATCAGTTCAATGCAGAAAGGATAAACAAATAAACAGACAAGATAGTGATTTAGTTTGATGTGCAAATTAAAGGGGGAATCGGAGACTGTGTCACTGCGTTGATTTTGGGCATGAAGATTCGTGCTGGAATACCGCCATATCGAACATCCGTCTTTACAAATCAATGAGAAATCATATCTTTCACTTTCTTGGATTAACAAACGGTAAGAAACCTTTGTGAAACTTTCTTTAATTTTTATAACTAATGTTGTTGACAGACGATATGTCCATGAAGACATCCAAAATTCAAAAGCTCTCGTAAAAGACCTTGTATATTCCGTTTCCAAAAACAATATGGGTCTTCCCCTATAAATCATGTCAACATTCAACGGCGTAGGAAGATATTTCAAATTGGGGCCCAGATTTGATTTTTGTTCCAACAAACCTATAAACAGATAAAAAATGTTTACAAGCCTCTAAAAAAAAATATTGTAACATGGAGGAGGAAGAAAAATTCGTAAAATTTTTGGAATATTTGGGGGAATTGGCAACATCAGAAACTTTTACAAAAATTGAAGAAAATTTCCCGAAAATGAAGGAAATTTCCCGAAAATGAAGAAAAATTTATCTTTGTAAGAAGAAAAGATGTGAACTTGTGAAAGGAAACCTTCAAAATCAATTTGTCAGACCTTCATTATTTGGAGGGAAAATAATACTTGGGCCCCCAATTAAATTATTTGGGGGCCTGCGGTTCCTACGCCCCTGCCAACATTGGCTTTCGGTACAAATGATACGATTTTCCTTATTATGTAATAGCAGAAAACTTGAAATCCTTTTAATATCTCTTTAATGATTTTCCTGCCCATTCTAAATTTAGACAGCGAGTAATTTCAATCGCTCCCTCTATTTACTTGGAAAAGGCCAAAGGTGTACAATTTTACCGACAGAAATGTCAAATGGGCAGTATCAGTGAAAGCGAGAATTGTGGGTATGTTTTCAATCATTTTCGGCATTTGAAGATACTGAAGGCAATAGAATATGAATAACCGACGAAAGAAATCCCGTGTCTTCAGTTACGATTAATTTTTGTGGTAAGTCATATCTTTATTTTACGAAAAACATCCCGAAGAAATGTCGTTCGAAGTGAAAATTGTTCTTGATGACAGTAACGTTAGGCCTACAGTAGGCTAGGCCGTACTGTATTGAGATTTTAGTGTTTAGTGTTATGATAGTCCTACTTGTTACTTGGGTTAGTGTATAATTTGACACTAACTGTGTAGAGTGTAGGACAAGGATAGCGTAGGTTGCTATATTTAAGGTGAAGTTGAATATTCATGCCATACCAGTAGCATGGAGAGCCCAACATTTTACTTTAGTACATTAAATTTGATTTTGTTTTCCAAATATTTCAAAGAGTGACCCCAAAAACTAAAACTTGAGTTAAACTTTGGATTTTAAACAACTTCCCTCTTTACAATGATAAAATTCATGATTTTTTAATGTTTGCTTGATTTTTGCCTATAGGCTACTTTATATAATGCATATTAATTTGGGAAATTTATACTTAAGTGACTATGATATTCAATGAAAAACGTTTAAGAATTATATTTTTCCAATTCTTTCTTCCCGTATTTCCGATTAAGCCTTTTTACGTTTTACTTGTACAGCTGCAGAAAGTTACATGTACAAACTTCCAGGTATCCGTGGATTTGCGGAAAAGAAACAATAATAATAATTTTGTCTTTAATGAATATTTGGATATTAGAAATTGCTCAGTTTTTATTAATGAAAACATATTTATAAGAATGTATTTATAGATCTGCCAACGAAAAAAAAAAAAATCAAATTTTATAAAGAAAGAGAAATTTAATTCCTGAGGTGTACAAACTTTAGACCCACCATGCTACAATTATTGAATATTTAGGCATACGTATGTCACTGAACAAATTTAAACAGTCGAGTGCTACTTTCTAGCATAGTAAACACTTGGTATTTAGTTATTGGTAGCAGTTTTGTAAAACTTTTAATAATATGCTAAACATGGAGAAAAAAATGGCGAAATGAACAACAAAGTTCATGGGTGCACGAAATTCAAGGCACTCCTAAGCTTGCAAAGTTTTGCCCCATTGTGAAACTGGTCAATTTCCAAAACTGGTTTTAACTGGAAAACCAGGTTTTTCACTCATAATGTAAACAAGCTTTAAATATAAAGTGCATTGTTATATGATAGCACTGTTATATGATAGCTGCTAACGATATTTGTATCACAGTATTTTCTGTAAATAATGTAGAAAATGATAACGGAGGCATTGATGAATAAAATGTATTAATAAACTTTAATGTTGTTTGCATGTAAAGTGATTTGATTAACCCATTTGGACCTCAAATGATGCTGAGTTTACGCCTTTGTCAGTCGTGGTCCGAAAGGCATTTAACTAGTCCCGATGTCCCAAACCAGTCACATAAAAACAGTGTAAAAAAAGACTGTGTCGACAGGCCATCTATACACCTTTTATTTACTTACGATTTCTAATTCATTGTTATGATTTCAATTTTCTTTCATGTAAAAAGAAAAGAAATTAGTCGAACAGATAAATTAAGCCTCTTAATGCATCGTCTTACGATGCTGCTAGTCATTGTATACTTGATCACGGGGTAGGATTGTTGCTGATTTGCATATAGCCTAGGGCGGAAAGTATTACAGTACAGTTCAGATCCCACCCACTTGATACTCAATATTTTCTTTGAAACATTAACCATGGCCAGACCAAAGCCTAAAAATAGTAACTCAACCAAAAATCTCATGAATCATGCATACCTCTGTTATTTTTCAAGTTCAATTTTCATTCTTGCTATGCTTTTACTTTTAATAGGGCCCCGTTTGTGCATCACAGTGGCATTTTCTATTATACTTAGGCCACCAAAGGTTCCCGCCCTATAGCCTTATATGGTATTCGCCTTCTTCAATGCGCTATAAAACTGTGTGAATTACGGGAGTATAATAAGGCAGAAAAGAAAATGCCCGCAATGAAAAGTAGTGTCCCACTCCCCACCAAATTTGCATTTTCTTCATCAAAATGAAGGATATAAGAGTGTATTACCTGCAATCTCTATACGGATAATACAATACATAATTTGAATACATCAGGATTGGCGATTAAACTGAATTACATTGATTAAATTGGTCCTTATTTCAACAAAAAGCTATGAAAACATTTTCTTTATACAACACAGGCTCTGCAACCAAGCAAAAGCAATTCTTTGGCACTCTGAAGAGTTCAACAATGATTTGAAACATTTAACAATGATAAACAATATTTTTGGTCACTTAAAATTGTATAAAACGGCAAAACACATCTGTATTTGAACATTCTGTTTGTACCTTCTACTTGTGAAACGATATGCAGAGCAGAATGCAGAGATAACATTATTAACTTATGCATACCAACAGGCTATCATCTACAGCATCCACAAAATATATATATATAAACTCGCTCCACTTCGAACCAATGAAATCATTTGAGCTTGTACCCCCTAGTGCAGCGATTCTTAATAGGCGGGCCAAATCTGGCCCGCCAGACAATCCAATCTGGCCCGCGAACAACAGTCATAGTGGGAAAAAAATTATAGTACGTCCCGAACATTACGAATGGAGATTGGTAAAAACTGCAAACTCTCCTTTATTTTGGGTTTTTCTTTGCGACTTGCTGCAGGTCAAAGGAAGGCAGGTAAAAGAACCACCGACATCTGGCGTACATCCTTTGTATTCAGGGATTATTTTAACAGGTTTTGTTTGTCATGTTATGCTGCTTTGGCCATGTGTACGGCCCGCGGCCTGAGGCTGTTGTCAAATGGTGGTATAATAATAAATAAATAATGTGTGTGAGGAATTTGCGCATATTCTTCTTTTGATTGAGTACTAAATACTAACTGTTAAGTAATTGTAATATCGTTAATAATCATTTTTTATATTCAAGTCTTGCCATTGAAAATCAATATCATTGAAACCATACATTCAGTTGACAAAATTCCAGTAAATAATGTTGACAAACTTTAGACCCGATGAGCATAATCCTTTTAAATGCGAGAATCACAAATGCACAGTAATCACTTCAGACCCCTAGCTTGATTTAAAAAGGGGCAGGGTGCTAGACTTATTGAGGGGCACATTTATGCGCATGCAAAGCGCTGCGTCTTTTGACGTGAAGTCCAGGGCCCCTTAAGGCTCAATATCCTGGTGAAGAAGCTCTGGGATTTCATCATACATCTCAGAATGAAGCTATTCTGACTGATAAGGACCAGTATTTAGAGAAACAGGACAAATGCTTACTATGCTATCATTAAGTGTTCTGTATCCATGTAAGATATTTCATTTCTAATTGTAGTGCCGTTAAGCCCTTATCAAACAAACAAACAGACATAAGATTATTAAGTTTAAAATAATAAAAAAACATTTTTTTTCTCATGAGGTCAGGGCGGATCTCCAGGGGGGCAGGGCGGGCCCACAGAGGGGCGGTGTGGGCCACCCCTGTGAAATAGCAAAGCTAGGGATCTGCACTTGTGAATGGGGATGTTTGGCACTTTGATTTGGCTGAAATATGAGTAACTTGTGATATGCACCAGGAATGTGCAGCAATTAACAGTCTGACAATGTGTAAACTAACAGTAGCATAACTTTAGGCTTTGATCTCACTCAATCAAAACCCGCTTTACAAGCTGTAAAATTAAATCAAAAAATACACGATTGGTACATTTACATGTAAATATTACCTAAGTCTAATAAATTTTGCAAAATAAAAAATATTGCAAATTAAACAAACAAAAAAAGTTGAAATTCAGCATGCTTTGCAAACATTTTGGCCATTTTTCCAGATGACTGGAATGAACAGTTCTTCTGAGGTGGTAGCGCAGTTTTGAATTTTTTTTTATGGCATGGGATTACAGTTTACATGATTTTTAGCAAAACTATTCCCCTGTAATTATCTGTTACTGACATACCCCCTTTGTATATAGGAATTAGAATGCCCTTTGTCCACACCTGTGGAATTGAGTTTGAGTCAAAAAATATAATTGAGTTTGAGTTTGAATATATTGAGCGCCTAACAGGCTGCCACACAACTTACTTTGCTCTCAAGTTTTCATCATTTTCACCTGTTTTCATCTTGTGTTTCTTTTTGAATTTTGTATCATCTCGCAGTGTTTTTCGTGCTGATTTCATTGGACTACTTATTTTTACTGCAGTGTATTATATTTTTGTGATATCGTTGATTAATTTTTGGTTTATATTTCCATTTTATAACCCAATTCATGAGGATTGCTTGTGCCCTACTGCTTTCTTCTAAACTCAAATCAATTTGGATTACTGCATAACAATGGAACCCCACTCAACAAAGCTGAACAATCTGTCACTGTCAGTGCTTATCTTGTTGCTGTCAATCAGGATTACTACAGGAGCTAGCATCCAGTTCTGTTCCTCTCATTCAACTGTTTGGCGTAAATCTCTTGTTCACAAAGGATTTCAGCATTTCCCCATTTCACTTTATCCAAATTCCTGTGTGTCTTTTCAAGCTGAAATTTTACAATGTGGTGATATAGAACTAAATCCAGGCCCAGATTATAGCAATGTTGACAACTTACACAACTATGCTAATGCCTATGCCTATCATAAACACGAACTTTTGAACATTCGTACACATTGCTCATGTGACATATCTGCTCATACCTTGATGGTTATAAAAAGTCTTGGAATCCAAGCTTCAAAAAGGGGCACTCGGTGGTACCAGAAAACTGAAGAATAGAATTTTAGTATCTCAACAGAGTCATATTGATGTTATTATACGTCTAAGAGTAGATACTATTAAATCAAAGCGTGCTGCAAGTCAAGAAAATCTACATGTAATATCAATACAACCTGATACCATTCCTACCAACTTAGGCCTACATATTGCTCACATCAACCCATGTTCATTGAGAAATAAAATATCATCTGTTATGGATTATGTAATTGATAACAATATTGATATTTGTGCTGTTACTGAAAGTTGGATGACAGTTGATGATGATGCTAAAAGAGCTGAACTAAAATCTACAGGATACAATTTTATTGATGTTCCTCGAAATCCATCAGAAGAGGCGGAGGAACAGCTCTCATCTTCATGAAATCTCTTACTGTGAGATTGAATTCATCAGGAGAATGTAACTCTTTTGAATTTTCAATATGGGATATAAACTCAGACAATCATAGATTTAAACTACTAATTGTTTACCGCCCACCTTATTCAACAAATCACCCAGTTTCTTGTAATGTATTTTTGATGAGTTTAGTGATATACTTGAACAGTTCCTTGATACAAATGAGCCTGTTTTAATTACAGGGGATTTTAACATTCATTTTGAAGACAAACTGAATCATGATCAAGTAAAATTTTGTACCCTACTCCAAAGTATGTGCCTTGAACAACATGTTGTCACTCCTACTCATATCAGTGGTCATACTTTAGACTTATTTATAACACGCTCAAATATTGAACTCCAGTTATCATTCCCTACATCAGATTTTTACATATCAGATCATTGTTTCATTTCAACTTTCCTAAGATTCCCAAAACCAAAACTTCATGAAAATACAATTGTTTACAGAAAATTCAAAACCATATCCCCTCCAACATTTCAATTTCAATTGGATTTGTCTAAAAGCTTTGCTTCAATGTCTGAAATTGAGGATGTTGAAGAGGCGGCCTGCATGTATGACTCATGTATAAGACAGGTAATCGACAATCATGCACCTGAAATGTAAAAACATTGGTAACTCGTCCAAAAATACCCTGGTACAATGATCAGATCAAGGATCTAAAAGAGAGAAACGCAAAGCGGAAAAGATTTGGCGCTATTCAAAATCTAATGTTAGCTGGATTACTTACAAAGAAAAACGTGACATCTACACAACTGAGTTGAATAATGCCAGACATCAATTCTACTCTAATGCTATTGCTGAAACAAATGGTGATCAAAAGAAACTTTTTAGAATCATGGATACTCTGCTTGATCGAAAGCCCATCACCCCACTACCTCCTCACAATGATACTTCTCATCTTGCCTCAAAATTTGCGAGTTCTTTGTTGCAAAAATTGCCAAAATTAGACATGAGCTGGATAGAGAGGTTGTGATCACACCCTTTGAGTTCTGGAGAAATGTTCCCATATGGACTTCATTTCAGCTCTTGACAGAGGAGGATGTACAAAATCTGATACTAAAAGCAAAATCTACTCAGTGCATCCTCGACCCACTACCCACTTGGTTATTAAAGGAGAATATCAATGTTTTCCTTCCAACTCTTACTAAACTGGTTAATCTTTCTTTGCAACAAGGGAAATTCCTAAGCAATGGAAAGAAGCCGTAGTAAAACCATTACTGAAAAAACAAGGGCTTGATGTAACATATAATAACTATCGACCAGTAAGCAATCTTAGTTTCTTGTCTAAAATAGTTGAGCGTGCTGTTGTTGAACAAATGATTAAGCATAGTCAGCAGCATGACTTATTACCTTCCTGTCAATCAGGGTTTCGCCCATTCCATAGCACAGAAACTGCTTTAGCTAAAATTCAGTCAGACATACTGTTGCAACTAGACAAACAAAAATGTGTCATTCTAGTACTCCTTGATCTAAGTGCGGCATTCGACACAATTGATCATGGTATGCTTCTCAAAACCTTAAATAAGCGTTTTGGCATTGATGGAACCATCTTAGATTGGTTTGAATCCTATTTAGTTCAAAGGAAACAAAAAATCCTTATCAGCAATGCTGAATCAAGGGCATTTGATGTAGAATTTGGTGTGCCTCAGGGCTCTTGTTGTGGACCCCTCTTATTCACATGGTATGCATCTTCTATTTTTGATGCTTTGATAGCCGTTTCTCCCAGTATTCATGGTTATGCTGATGACCACAGCTTATACATGTCGTTCAATGCTAATGATCCATCAAATGTGATCTCAGTCATAGCTGAAATTGAAGGTTGTTTGAAAATAGTGAAAGATTGGATGATTTACAACAAATTAAAAATGAATGATTCAAAAGTGAAGTCATTATTTTTGGATCCAATTACCAACTAAAAAATTAAATATTGGCAGTATTGCTATTGGTAACGACAGTGTAAAATTATCTTCCACTGTCAAATATTTGGGCGCTTGGTTAGATCAAGGTATGACAATGGCTGACCATGTCAATCACAAATGCAAAACAGCATTTTACCATTTATTTAACAT
This sequence comes from Chiridota heheva, assembly GCA_020152595.1. NCBI lineage: Eukaryota > Metazoa > Echinodermata > Holothuroidea > Apodida > Chiridotidae > Chiridota > Chiridota heheva. Next base: position 809,257 of record JAIGNY010000676.1, read on the forward strand.
TAGAAGGTGCATGAAGTTTCTGGACAGAAGCTCTGCAATATCACTTGTAAATGTACTTGTGCATAGCTGCATAGATTATTGCAATATCCTCCTTGCAGGGTGCCAGGTGTTACAGTGAAAAAGTTGCAGCGTGTTCAGAATTATGCTGCAAGGCTCGTCACAAGAAGCAACCGTTTCACTCCATCACTTTATCTACTGCAAAATCTTCATTGGCTACCTGTCTCATATAGAATTAAATTTAAAATTTTAATACTCATTTTAAATCCCTTCATAACATGGCCCCATTATATCTGACCGAAATGTTTCATTATAAACAAACTAGTTACCGCCTTCGCTCTCAAAACCACCTCATCCTTTATGTTCCAAAAAGTAAACTTACATATGGCGATCGCTCTTTGCAAATATTTGGCCCAAAACTTTGGAATGACTTACCTCTTTCAATCAAATCTGCTCCATCCCTTAAACAATTCCATACCTTGCTTAAGACTCACTTATTTAATTGTGCTTTCAAGTCCTCTTCATAATTTTCTTGTTCTTTGTTTTCTTTATATTTCATGCTTATCTTATTTACACATTTGTATTTATTTTCTTTATATGCATATTTTGTAAGGCGCATTAGAATAAGTTATTTAGATAATGCGCCATATAAGTGTAATAAACTTAAACTTAAACTTAAACAGTTCTTCTGAGGTGGTAGCGCAGTTTTGAATTTTTTTTTATGGCATGGGATTACAGTTTACATGATTTTTAGCAAAACTATTCCCCTGTAATTATCTGTTACTGACATACCCCCTTTGTATATAGGAATTAGAATGCCCTTTGTCCACACCTGTGGAATTGAGTTTGAGTCAAAAATATGATTAAATAGCTTACATAAAGGCTGGCGTATGATGTGGGAAATTTGGCGGGTATACCATCGAATCCCAGCGATTCATTATCTTTTAAATTAGACAAACATTGATTAACTTCATCAATCATATTTACACTATTGAACTTCAGTTCATCGGTATATTTAACTGATGCTGGATTTGACTAAAAAAGACCTGTATTCAATTCACTCTCAACATTAACTAAAACAGTAGAGTAATTTACTCTCAACATCTTCGCAGTAGAGTAATTTACTGAAATGATGAGCGAATTCTTCAGTTGACGGAATGTTAATACTAGCACAGCTATTTGGAAGTAACTTTTTAATATTATACCAGAAAGCTTAAGGATCACCAAGTGACTTAGTGAGGTTCCTACTACACTCTTTAAAGAAAGAATCATTTTTCTCAGCACACAATTGTTTAGAAATAAGTTTAGAGTGTAAATAGTCATTTAAAGCAACATTTGATGGAATCTGCGATACACCCTTAATTAACTCCACTTTGTTTTCTTTGCTATTTTGCAATCCACATCAAACCAAAGATTTTGATCAACATTTATTTTATAATGATTAGTGGGCTTCACAGTCTTTTTCATACATGCCCCTGCAGAATGTACAGACTTTGTTATGTAGTCCAATAGTGCATCAACAGACATATCGCCCGGGTCTCTGTCCTGTTAATCCTTAAAAGATAAGTTAAAAACTCATTTGGTTTTAGTGGATCCCACTTAAATTTGTTCATGACATGACCTGTAAATTTGCCTTTAAAACTCTTTTTAGGATAATTAAAAGATAAACTGCATGAGAGACGCATATGACTGGATTCAATTCCTGCTAAAACCTGAAATGTAACTATATCCTGAAATAATGATGGCGAGCAGATAAAATAGTCAATAAATGAGCATCCATGCGAACTCAAATAAGTTAAACACCCTTTACCCTGCACATCAAGCCTGCCATCCTTTATCCTGCACATCAAGCCTTCCATCCTTCATCCTGCATATCAAGCCTGCCATCCTTTATCCTGCACATAAAGCCTGCCATCCTTTATCCTGCACATCAAGCCTGCCATCCTTTATCCTGCACATGAAGCCTGCCATCCTTCATCCTGCACATCAAGCCTGCCATCCTTTATTCTGCACATCAGGCCTACCATCCTTTATCCTGCACATGAAGCCTCCCATCCTTTATCCTGCACATCAAGCCTGCCATCCTTTATCCTGCACATCAAGCCTGCCATCCTTTATTCTGCACATCAAGCCTGCCATCCTTCATCCTGCACATCAAGCCTGCCATCCTTTATCCTGCACATCAAGCGTGCCATCCTATATCCTGCATATCAAGCCTGCCATTCAGTATTCTGCACATAAAGCCTGCCATCCTTTATCCTGCACATCAAGCCTGCCATCCTTCATCCTGCACATCAAGCCTGCCATTCAGTATCCTGCACATCAAGCCTGCCATCCTTTATTCTGCACATCCAGCCTGCCATCCTTCATCCTGCACATCAAGCCTGCCATCCTTTATCCTGCACATCAAGCGTGCCATCCTATATCCTGCACATCAAGCCTGCCATTCAGTATCCTGCACATCAAGCCTGCCATCCTTTATTCTGCACATCAAGCCTGCCATCCTTTATCCTGCACATCAAGCCTGCCATTCAGTACCCTGCACATCAAGCCTGCCATCCTTTATTCTGCACATCAAGCCTGCCATCCTTTATCCTGCACATCAAGCGTGCCATCCTATATCCTGCACATGAAGCCTGCCATCCTTTATCCTGCACATGAAGCCTGCCATCCTTTATCCTGCATATCAAGCCTGCCATTCAGTATCCTGCACATCCAGGTTCAACAAAGCTGTACCAAAATTATTTTCAATTCTATCCATAGAAACATGATGTAGATTAAATAAATCTGGTTGATATGGGGAACCAGCTAATTGTGATAAACAGTCAATGTTTTCTTCCAAAAAATCCAAACATTCATTAAAGTCGCCTGCACGTATAATTTCGATATCTTCAAATTGATCTCTAATGTTTAACAGTGTATTGTTCAAAGCTTTGTATCCATAATTATCTGAAATTTTATGGTACATTGACTGCTCTGGTGGGATATAAATAAAACCGATAACAATAGCTTTACCCAAATCATTATCCAATTTAATTTGCTATCCGTAACGTCAGATACATGAATCAATTTCACACAGTTTTTGAGACAATTTCTAACAAAAACTAAAACTCCTCCAGATGGGCGCCCTCTTTTAATTCTGTTCCTTCGATGGAAGCTGTAGCTCACAAGCAATGAATGGACTCTGTGAAATCGCTCACTTGTTGTCACCCATGTTTTAGCAAAACAAACAATATCATAACTCATGACAAATTTACAGAAGTCCATGTCTCAAATTTTTTGACTGCAAATCCTCCACCATCCAAACTAGTAACTGAATTAAATTGTTGGTGGAAGAAAAATCATCCTGTGTATTATGACATTGACCCGACTTTGAGGCTGATTGTACTTCATTGTCCTCCCGGTTGTAAATTTAACGACATTGGACTCCTTGTTTATCAGTAACGATAGAGTTTTGTAACTAAGGTTGTCTACCAACTGTGGTGTAGCGGTTATCATACCTGTCTACAGACCACGAGGCCCTGGGTTCAAGCCTGTGTTGGGTAGTCACGCCAGTGCAGCACAATTGGTTATCAAAGGCCGTGGACATTGACTTGGTTGTTGATGTTATGTCTGTCCGTACGTCGTACCTGTGTTCTCGTCCGGGTCATATTAAGCGTTTCGTGATAGCATTGTTACTATCATAACCGAATACGCAGGCGACTACCCCGTCATTGTAATTGTGTGTTCACTCGTCATCGTGTAACTAAGGTGGGTTTTTTGGATGTAGTCGGAAAGTTCCTACTTCTTGTGCATTAACTTTTTTCTTGTTTCACGTGTTCCCTGTCAGAAATCTTCAAAAATAAAAGAATCTTTACCTTTTAGTTTATTTGCATTTTTTCTCACTCTCTCTCTGTCTTTGGATTTGGAAAATTGAGCAATTATCAGCCTAGGCCTGCTGTTGCTTGGATTATATTTTCCTAAGCAATGGACTCAGTCCAGCTCGATATCCGCAGGTATATCCAGATCATGCTTTAAAACATGCCGTACTTTATTTTCGCTTTCTTCCCAAGTTTCTTCTCCCTCCTGTTTAACTCCAGCAAAGATACGGTTATTGTGTTTGGATCTGTCCTGTTCTTGTTCATCAATGCGATCATTAAATTTCTCAACTTTTTTATTAGTAGCCTTATTTTTAGTCTCCAAACGTCATAGATTCATTATTGAATGCTCCAGCTCTCCAATACATTGTTCATTGCAGGTGGTTAAGTTTTCATTTACTGCAACTCTTTATTCCAAGTCTACAATCCTTTGCTCAAATAACTCCCATTGCTTGTTATTAAGTTATTAACCCCCTCAAGAATTTCAGCTATTTGTGTCTTTAACAATTCAATATCATCCTTTGTAGCCAAAGCAGTTTCTTTTGAATGTTTGTTGTGGTCTGGGGGTTACTTTCAATACATCCAGTGATAGTCAGAAATGCATATGCAACTAAAGCCAGTGCAAAGATTCGTGTATGTTGAATCCCTCTTGTAACTGGTATATTAGGAGTAACACAATTATAGAATGCTCTCTTACTTTCTTGGTTGTAGAGTCCAATTTTAAGCTGCCATTGCTGCAGATTTAATGCCCATTGTAAGAGTTAAATAGTTATAATAATCATTATAATAAACCAAGTTGGCATGCATATTTTCCTCAAATAAGTCAAATAAGAAAAATTAAACAGAGCTTTAGAAAATGTGATGCACGTAACACAGTGCCACGTTGAATAATCTAATTTGTTTTTTTATTTACATAAGTTGTTGTTTTGTATTGTAATTGTCTTAAAGTTAAAGGATTAGTTCAGTGGTCAAGCAAGTTTATTTCATATGAAAGAGGACTTCAAAATGGTGAAGAAACCATTCAAAAATCTTATTCTGTTAAAAAGATATTCAAGTTTATAGCTCTATCTTATCTTTGTAGAAGTGACTGGTGTAGTAAGTCTGCTATGGAAGGTCGGCATCTCTATCCTCACATTCTTAACAATTGTTAATGTATTTGAAAACAAATATATTTGTAACTTTTTTCCTATTTGAGTTATTTTCCCTTGAACCTTTTTCAGGTGGTATATTATAAATATTACCTGGCTGCCCCTGAGAGCAATATTCATCTGGTTTCAGGTTACAAAGTAAATTTATAAGAATGGGCCAAGATAATCAAAAGATGGGATATGCTGATCTAGGTCTCATAATAATTCACAAAATACATACAAAGCAGCATGCACAGGTTCAGTAGCAAATAATGACAATAAACAAATATGTATGGTTGCATAAACATACTGTATTCACTCAAATTCAAGAGAAATGAAATCTTTCATAACATGAACATATATGTATATGAACGTTCCTACACACAAATACTATAACAATCCTACAATCTCAGAATACCAGTTACTCATAAGGCCATGAAAACATTTGTTCCCATGACAAATAACCAAGAGTCAGGATAATCCTGACAAAATAATCCAATGTGACCTTCAGTAGGCTAGAAACCGGAAATAAAACTTAAGTAAAATGAAACTTTCAATGAATTCTGGTAGGCAAAAATCAGCTGTTTTGGTCATCACAATTTAGATGGTTTGAGTTGGTGATAAATTTGATTACCAAACAAGCAACAAAATAGGGAATGCAATTTAGAGTTTTTTAGACAAAATATGCATATTATTCAGGAATACTTTCAGAGTTATTGCAAACTCGCTTTAAACAATACAAACAAATTGCAAACTTAAGTTGCAAAATAAAATGTGCGCTCCTAACTTTGGCCAAGGTAATATTAATAATGTTCTGTCAAGTGACTCGCTGTTTATCTTAAAAGTTCAGTCTTTTTCCAAGTTTAAGAGTCACTTTTTCAGATTGTCTCAAGTGTCTCTGGCAATTTAAACTTGAAAAAGAATTACAGTCTGCGTGGTTGGTATTGGAAATATGATTTTGGATGAAGATATATGGCCGGTTGACTGCTTATTAGCACAATCCAAATCCAAATTAACAAATAACGGTTTCGCCAATATGCTGGAACTCCATGTGAAAAAATAACACAATTGTCCACAGCAAAACAAGTGCTTAAACTTATTTAAAGATTCACACAAAGACAGTTAAATATGCTGGTTGGCTTAAGTTCAGTTTGAATACCAGGAACAGTTAATAAGTTGACAATTGACAGTTTTTGATAATTCCCTCTTGAACTTGCATGCTAGAGAATAATCTTCAGTATTCACTGACAAAGTCAACAATAGTCAATTGTAATAGAAACATTTCTTTAGTTTTACAGCTTTGCAGGAACTTGCTTTCTTTCAGACAATTTTGCAATAACTATATGTACTTCTGGAATACTGTACATAATATGACATTTGAACAGTTTTATGTTATTTTAAACAATTTCAAGCAATACAAAAATAAAAGGGATTATTTGGAAACTTCCAATCAATAACAATTCTACTTCAAAAGTAGTGCCTTTCACTATTGAACAGCAATGATATAGTTGCAAGGTTTCAGATTTAATTTTGATAATTGCAGTAAGTCAAAATGAATTACAATCTGAAGTTGTTTTAAATTCAAGAATATCTCTGAATATTCAGTCAGAAATTTAGGATGTGACAGCCAAGGTGGAATTTAGAATAAACTATTTACAATGATCCAAAAATAAACTATCTAAGACTTAGACTTGGCCTACTTCCTGGATGTGTTGCACCTACTTTTAAACCAAGACATTTAGCAATGCCATCTAGCTATCCCATAATGATTCTACTCATACCATTAGGTCACCATCTTCTTAGAGATGATTTTCGTATATGATCATTAGGACTACGATTGGTCAACAATTAGGTAATGAGCAAATTACCTCATTTTATGAGAAAAGATTTTGCAGGCTCTTCAGTCAATTTTGTGGCAAATTTAACAAAGACCAGATATTGTCAGAGGCAGTCCAATCGTCTCCTCGTAGTATAAAGAAATACTTCAAACTCATGGTCAAGCTAAACCCACACATTGGACAACTAGTCTCCTTGAAAACAAGAAAATACTTAAGAAACTAGTTTTTGATATAAAACACAACAATGTCTTATTTACATCATTTCTAGGTAGAATTATCAAAAACATTCTTACTCATGTAAATTAAAAAAAAAACTCTTATTAATCTTCAAGGGCATAGATCCATTTTTTAAAATGGGGGGGCGGGGCAGGATGATTTTTGTGGGAGGACGTGAAGCGCTCACCAATAGGCATTGGGTCCAAACACATTTACCTCTAAAAGCCATAGAAAACAGTAGTAGGCCGTACTCTTGGGGTGAAATTTAAGTCCAAAATGATTCAAAATGATTCTTAATAACAAACAGGTTTATTCAATTTTAGCTTTTGAATGCGAGATAGATAATCCTCCCCCCCCCCTCCTTCTCCCCCTCACCACACACACACCTCCCCTTGGCGGGCCTGGGTAAAATGATACTGGTCATTGTGGTGATGAGCAAATGCATCACTTGTCATGAAAATTAATGCTGCGTCTTGTATCTTTGCATGAAATACAAGAGCCCTTGAGTTGTTAAGTTTTGTTAGTTTAAGGTCACCTCAAAAAACTTTGGAAATTACAAAATCATATGACGTGACGTTAGTCAGGATAACTTTTATGTTGTTATAATTGAGATGAAAGTATATATTTTCTTGATTTATTGTTAGTTTTGTGATATACGGTAATTGTTCCCAATTTCTGAATCAAATAACAGAAGTGGCAGGAGCATTTATTTTAGTTATTGAAAATTTGGGGCGTTATCATGGCAAAAGTGAGGGGGTGGATAATTGTACATAGTCACCCCTCTTTTTAAAAAAGTGGAGGATATATATATATATATATATATATATATATATATATATATATATATATATATATATATATATATATATATATATATATATATATATATATATATATATATATATATATATATATATATATATATATATATATATATATTCCCCCTATTCCCCCTCTTTCTGAAATCTACACACTTCTTAATCTCTTTTAGATTGAAGGTAAACTGTTTAAAACAAATTTTACCTGAATAGTAAGTATTGTGATCAACTTGACAAGATCTTTTTCCAACTATTCTGACTGAATGACATGAAGAATGCACTCCAATGGGGACTGTTAATCTCTTTTAGATTAAAGGTAAACTGTTTACAACAAATTTTACCTGAATAGTAAGTATTGTGGTCAACTTGTCAAGATCTTTTCCCAACTAATCTGACTGAATGACATGAAGAATGTACTCCAACGGAGGACATTCATTACAAAGAAAACACAATATATGGTGAGAGCAGGGAGTTGGTCTGATGGCAGCTGGTGAGAGGAAGGACCTTGGGACAAATCATTTCTAGTGTGAAAATATAAGAACAGGGTAGCTGGCAAATTTCCACAAGGCTACACCATTATTCTTCCAAAATTCTGTTTACTACTTTCCTGAAATACCCAATGGTTTTTAAGCCACAAATTCGAACAACAAAATATGGCAAAGTACATAAAAGACTTTTGAGGAATCTGAGGCAGTGACATCACAACTAGTCTGATTTCAGTCATTTCTACACAAAAGATACCAAACAAACAAACTTAAATATCTCCTTAACGGAATTAGATTTTTGAATTCTTTCATCACCATTTGGTTTCTTTTGAAGTCCTCTTTCATACAAGATGAACTAAGTCTTCATTTATATAAGATGGACTAAGTCTTCATTCATACAAGATGGACTAAGCCTTCATTTATACAAGATGGACTAAGTCTTCATTCATACAAGATGGACTAAGTCTCCATTCATACAAGATGGACTAAGTCTTTATTCATACAAGATGGACTAAGTCTTCATTCATACAAGATGGACCAAGTCTTCATTCATACAAGATGGACTAAGTCTTTATTCATACAAGATGGACTAAGTCTTTATTCATACAAGATGGACTAAGTCTTCATTCATACAAGATGGACTAAGTCTTTATTCATACAAGATGGACTAAGTCTTCATTCATACAAGATGGACTAAGTCTTTATTCATACAAGATGGCCTAAGTCTTTATTCATACAAGATGGACTAAGTCTTCATTCATACAAGATGGACTAAGTCTTCATTCATACAAGATGGACTAAGTCTTCATTCATACAAGATGGACTAAGTCTTTATTCATACAAGATGGACTTAGTCTTCATTTCATACAAGATGGACCAAGTCTTCATTCATACAAGATGGACTAAGTCTTTATTCATACAAGATGGACTAAGTCTTTATTCATACAAGATGGACTAAGTCTTCATTCATACAAGATGGACTAAGTCTTTATTCATACAAGATGGACTAAGTCTTCATTCATACAAGATGGACTAAGTCTTTATTCATACAAGATGGCCTAAGTCTTTATTCATACAAGATGGACTAAGTCTTCATTCATACAAGATGGACTAAGTCTTCATTCATACAAGATGGACTAAGTCTTCATTCATACAAGATGGACTAAGTCTTTATTCATACAAGATGGACTTAGTCTTCATTTCATACAAGATGGACTAAGTCTTTATTCATACAAGATGGACTAAGTCTTCATTTCATACAAGATGGACTAAGTCTTCATTCATACAAGATAGACTAAGTCTTCATTCATACAAGATGGACTAAGTCTTTATTCATACAAGATGGACTAAGTCTTTATTCATACAAGATGGACTAAGTCTTCATTCATACAGATGGACTAAGTCTTTATTCATACAAGATGGACCAAGTCTTTATTCATACAAGATGGACTAAGTCTTCATTCATACAAAATGGACTAAGTCTTCCTTCATACAAGATGGACTAAGTCTTCCTTCATACAAGATGGACTAAGTCTTTATTCATACAAGATGGACCAAGTCTTTATTCATACAAGATGGACTAAGTCTTCCTTCATACAAGATGGACTAAGTCTTTATTCATACAAGATGGACTAAGTCTTCATTCATACAAGATGGATCAAGTCTTCATTCATACAAGATGGACTAAGTCTCCATTCATACAAGATGGACCAAGTCTTCATTCATATAAGATGGACTAAGTCTTCATTTATACAAGATGGACTAAGTCTTCATTCATACAAGATGGACTAAGTCTTCATTCATACAAGATGGACTAAGTCTTCATTCATACAAGATGGACTAAGTCTTCATTCATACAAGATGGACTAAGTCTTCATTCATACAAGATGGACTTGCTTCACCCTTGAACTAATCTTTCAATTCAAATCCTGAATTTTGTTATTATTATCATTTTAGACAGTTACAGTATATTAAGTGATTATAGAAGTCTGTTGCTTATGGCTAGAAATAAGTCTAGCAGAAGTAAAAACAATGATGCCAGCCTTTTCTACTGAGGGGTAAAAACAGTTACAAAATAAACAATAGCATGCAAAAGTAAAAACATGTCCAAGAATTTGAAACTTAAAAGCAAACTCATACTGTACCAGTGTTATCTTACACAGTAAATTGATCTAAGGAGGTGCCACTTTTAAAAGATTATCTATATACAGGTCTTACTTCAAACTATGGGAAATGGTACAAATATATGATCTGAGAAGAAAATAAACAGAATAAATGTTGTCATCTCTTTATGTATTTTGTGAAACATACCATAAACCAGACTATACATTTAGTTTTTTTGAATGTACATTATAAGACAAATAGTACCTAGTAAGTACAGTGTTATATAAAATTGGTATATAAATAAACAGTTCCAACAGATGTGCAAAGTTTAAATATCTCCAGAAATGTATTCCAGATTTGAAATTATTCCAGGTTTGACAGATTTTGAACCATTTTAAAGGAATAGTTCTGTGAATTTTCATGTACACTCTATATGACGGAGGACTTTTACAGAAAATTGGTAGAAAACAATGCCATGTTGATTTTATATTCCATTTAGGAGTTGCATTTCAAATATTTCACCAGAGATTGATAAAGTTAACATGTGATAAAGTTTCAAACAGAGACCTGTCAACCTAAAAATTTGTGAATCTGGAGATTTAAAAAAGAAAAACCCAGGAGATTGGTGCCTCAAACCTGGAGATTCACAATTTGTTCCATGGTACATAAAAACATATCCAAAATGATAACATTCCAACAGGTTATGTTCAAAATATAAATTTTCTTAATATCAAGAACTTAATAGAAAACTGTTCTTATCCTTTTTTTTTTTTTTTAAGACCTTGAATGACTGTGAATGACTATAATATTAAGTCAAATTATAGAACTTTAGAGGGTGAGCAAGTAAGGAAAATCGAAATTACTGTTAGATTTAAAGATTTGACCTTGAGATGATACCGAAAAGCGTGAGTCTCGATCTCAAGGTTTCGAGAGTTGACAGGTATAAGACCATAATAGAGCTGTGACCGTTTAGCGTGTACACGCTACACGCTCGCAAATCCTTGTAAACGTTTACTAAATACTTCATTGCGAGTAATCTTTTTTCAGTCTAGTCTTGCCGTTGTAAACTGATATGATCATTCATGATTCAAATCACACACACATTCGGCTGACAAAATTCCAATCAATGACTTTTTACAAACTGTAAAACTGGATTAGCATAATCCTTTTCAAATGTGAGGATCACAAATGCGCAGTAATTACATATGAATGGGGATATTATGCACTTTGATTTCGCCGAAAGCTGAGTAGGCTAACTTGTAAAATGCACCGCGAATGTGCAGCAGTAAACAGTGAAATGTTAGGCCGTAATTGATAAGGCTTTAAATCCCACGCAATCAAGGCCTGTTTTACAAGCTGTTAAATCGACCAGCAAACCCAGTCAAAATACTTGAATCGTGACAGTCAGTACATTTACATGTAAATATTACCTGATGAGTGAAATAAATTTTGCAAAAAAAAATATATTGCAAAATAAACAAACATGAAAAGGTTTTGACAGAACTGAAATTCTAGGTGCCTGCAAAGATGGCGGGCATTTTTTTCAAGAGGATTGATATTTCAGAACTTCCTGGGTGGGTAGTGGCGTAGTTTTGAAATGTTTTACGGCGAGGTATCATAGGCCTCACAGTAAAACTTTAAAAGCCGTAGCGAGTACGGCAAAAAAAGTTACGCGATATTGAGTTTAAATGACATTGAAAGGAAGTTATCTGTTCTTTCTAAACTAAATTTCCATGCATATTTTAAGAATGATTTATACTGTAGAAGTAAACTTTTTACAATATGGAAAGCAAATCTCGAGCATCTATTTGGGCAATAAAGTCAATACTTTTGCCATACTGGTTACGCGACTTTTTTTACTTCGCATCGTAAATTTGGAGCAAATTTGGTGTATTTCTGAAAATTACGGTACTAAGTGCGTGTAAACGATACACGCTTGCTTTTTTTGACGTGTACACGTTAACAAAAATCCCTAAACGTTCACAGCTCTAGACCATACCAGTAACTTTATGATTGTTGTTGCCTTGGAATAACTGATGAGGATGGAAGGCAGATGAGGCTTTCCCAAATTGAATTTAGAACCCCAGAATTTAAGAATGAAAGGACTTAATTAGTTATAGAGATTAGATATTTTGCCTCCAGTTTGCAATAAACCTCTCTAAGGCCTAATTGCCAGGTCTGACTTTGCCAAGTGCTACTTTAAATGTCGAACTTTGCTGCCTAAAACGAATGTAATCGACAGTATCTGGTTTAGGTGGTTTATGTATGTCTTCCATATACGGTATGTCTTTCAGCACTGAACATCTGGATGTCATTATTTACACAAAGGTCTGTCACAGGCCGACATGTTGAGAACTGGCCTATTTTTATTATGTCACTTTATGTTCAGTTTGTATAGAGAATGACGTTCAGTTTGTACAAAGAATGTTCAAAGGAATATTTTTATGGATAGAATGTTATATTTGGACTATTAAAGGAGCACAAGACTGAAAAGTGAGGGAGCTCGCTTTTGCAAATTTCACAGATATATCATCCACAACAGATCAATAAACTTCATGCCTTCCATAGCCCACAGATGATGTGAGGGCAAAGGTCACTTGAATATTCATATTAAGCAGAACATTACTATACCATTGTGTGCTAAATAAGCATACAATTTTTGGGGGACCCCTAAAAATACGCCTTCACTGTTTGGTCTAGTGCTCCTTTAAAGAACCAAATGGGTGCAAAAACCATGTTGAAATCTTATTAACATCTTAAGGATGTACGCCAGATGTTGGCGGTTCTCTTATCCACCTTTCTTTGACAAGCCCAGTGGCGTAGCCAGAGATGTTTGTATGGGGGGCACAGCAATTCATAGAAAGAAAATTGGGGGGGGAGGCACTAAAAAAGTGGCGCCTATTGGTGGCATGCAAAGCATGTGTGTACCGGCATGGGGTCCAGGGGCCCGTTTCAGGACCCCTGGTGGGGTCCAAGGGATAAAGCCCCTGGAATCTTTGCAGATTTCTTGTTTTGAAGCCCCAAATTGGCTTAAAATCAAACACAGAAATTCCCAAATTAAATTGAAGACAGGAAGAAAATTTGTGCCTCCCTTTAGCGACGCCGCTGGACAAGCCGCGAGTCTGCCCAATTTATATCGGCAGTGTAAATAACATTTTATTTGATAAGCTGCGATGTTTTAGTGCTCTGATCTGCCTAGGAAAAACCCAAAGTAAACGAGTATTTTGCGATTTCTACTAATCTCTTTCGGGTTGATCGGTATGATAATTTTTTTTCCAATACGACTATTGTTTGCAGGCCAGATTAGATTGTCTGGCAGGCCAGATTTGGCCGGCGGGTTGCCTATTAAGAATCGCGGAGTTAATACATTTAAAAGATTTGACCAGTGTGTTGAAAAGCTTGAACCTTGCAGTGTAAAGTGTGATGTCATAATTGCAGATCAAAGATACTTTTTAATGTATTTCTTATAAATTGAGCATATCCTCTTAACCTGTCCCCTATACCTGAACTCCAGGTCTCTTCTCTCCTCACCCACCTCAATCTCAGATCTACTCAAAACAATCCCCTCCAACATTATTAACTTCCTCTGCAACAACAACCTATTCCACCAAATCTAATCTACCTTTCTCCTCCCTTCTACACCTAACCTTACCCCTTTCTTTTCACCTTAATTTTTCTCTCAAATTTACCCTATTTTCCCCCTTTTCTTTCTCTTAATCCTCCATCTCCTCTCTGCCCTAACTGTTACACCTTAATTTTTTAACACCCTCTTGGCACATTTGACTGACTGTCATGGTGCCGTTAAACATCAAACCAAACCTTATCAATTGAAAATTTATTTTTTCTTCGTTATACAGATGGGCAAAAGATGATATTGTTAAGGGCATGTTATACCACATCATAATTAAACAAATAATGCTTCTAGAAACAATTAAATTTTCAAAGAAAATTGTTTCTTTACTATAAGTCTTCTATCATTTATATGAAATTGAACATTCACTTGAATTAATATTCCTTTAAACTGAGCCAATATAGATGCTATTCCTTACCATGACATCTCCTGTATAACATAAAAGTTTTGTCACAGTTATAGTGCCTACTACTGTAGATGTTGAGAACTGGCCTATTTTTATTGTCAGCAGTTATGTTTATATAAAGAATGATTGAACCGAACTACTTTTGGTTTTGCACTTTAATGTTGTAAGTTATTTCTTAGTAATGGTAATGGATTTGAGATATACTTGAGGTATACAGTACTTAAGGCTTTCAGTAGCAGTCAGTGTACAAAACAGACTCAGTATGTGAAAGCGTACAGTACGGTATGTTGTGTATTAAAGGTAATCTCGGTCAGAAAGTGAGGGCGAATTTAGTGTGAGTCTCACACTAAATCAAAGACCGTTGCGGTACGGAATATCATCATTATAACTAAATCCTGATCCGAGTACTCAAAATTTGTACCTGTTTTCCCATTGACTTTTTGGAATTTGTTTGCTTGCGTGCGATGGGTGAGAATTCCTGTAAAAAGCAGACCACGTGATGGGACTTCTTTTGGTTAAAATCGACATAAATTTGCCACAGGATATAAAATTTATCTATATAACTTTTTGTCTGAGAGCACCTTTAAATGAAAGATGTATGTTGGAACAAGGGTGCCATCAATTATAAAGCTGCGACATTCCCCCTCCCCTCACCCAGCTTAGAGAATTGAATGTTTGGGAATAAGTAACAAGAGGGGTAGGTTGAGGGGGCAGGGGAAACTGCCATCCTGAGAGGATTTTACCCGGTTGGTTGTATAAAGTATACTTTCTTCTCTGGTTGGGAGAACTGGGGGTAAAATCGGAGAATCCATTATGTGCAGATTTGTTGGACATTGAGTATTGATTGCATTTTATTCCTGTTGTATGTTTACCCCCTCTCTACCCCAGTATTACCCCCTTTTATGGTTTTGTACTTGAGTTTTCCTTGATGTTTTTCTCACTAAATCATTTCTATGCTCATATGTATTAAAGTTGAAAGTAGCTAGTATGGGCCCTCAGTGACATAAAACAAGCTTTTCAACCAGGGAGTTGTTATTTAAATGACAACTCCCTGTTTCAACACAGGATGTACTTGGAAGGGTTTACCCCATAGGCCAATAATTTACAAAATGTGAAATATGTGGGAGCCTAAACATGTCTTTCAGTGTATCATTCAATATTTTGTGCACGTGTTACTGACCGAGGCACATACTGTAGCACCGGTCGTTGTTGACATTTAGTATGGGGCATTTAAAAGGCAGTCTTAAAATCTTTCATGTTGTTACATGTCATTGTATGGAATGTGTTTCTTTATTATGGGGTACACTCATGGGCTTTATGGTTTTAACACATGCTATTGGTATGCATACTTTTATCGGTGTTTGGTACATTTAATGGTGCTTGGTTCTTTTATTGGTGCTTCGTAATTTTATTGGGATATCCAGGCGTTTAAATTCTGGATTTTATTGGCTTTTCAGTGACAGTGTGAAAGGTATGGTACTGTTTGTTATTAATGAACGTTTATTTTGTTATCAAAATGTCACCAAAAATGTCACATGGCGATTCTTCTCTTGGTACTGTACAAGTTTTTTTGCCTGTATGGAGAGTTATAACTTTTTGCCTGGGGTAGACTCACAAGTTTTTACTTGTGGGTAGAGTTATAAGTTTTTGCATGTGGGAAGATCTACAAGTTTTTGCCTGTGGGGAGAGTTACAATTTTTTGCCTGGGGTATAGTTACAAGTTTTTACATGTGGGGAGAGAGGCTAATTTTTGCCTGTATGGAGAGTTACAAGTTTTTGCCTGTGGGGAGAGTTACAAGTTTTTGCCTGGGGGAGAGTTACAAGTTTTTGCCTGTGAGAGAGTTACAAGTTTTTACTTGTGGGAAGAGCTACAAGTTTTTGCCTGTGGGGAGAGTTACAAGTTTTTGCCTGGGGTATAGTTACAAGTTTTTACATGTGGGGAGAGAGACTAGTTTTTGCCTGTATGGAGAGTTACAAGTTTTGCCTGTGGGAAGAGTTACAATTTTTGCATGTGGGTATAGAAAGTTTTACATTATGTTTTTGCCTGTGTGGAGAGTTACAAGTTGTTGCATGTGTGGAGAGTTACAAGTTGTACAAGCATGTGAGGGAGTTTTTAGTGTGGGAAGAGCCACAAGTTTTTGCCTGTGGGGAGAGTTACAAGTTTTTGCCTGGGGTATAGTTACAAGTTTTTACATGTGGGGAGAGAGACTAGTTTTTGCCTGTATGGAGAGTTACAAGTTTTTGCCTGTGGGGAGAGTTACAAGTTTTTGCATGTGGGGAAAGTTATGTTTTTGCCTGTGTGGAGAGTTACAAGTTGTTGCATGTGTGGAGAGTTACAAGTTGTAGCATGTGGGGAGAGTTACAAGTTTTTGCCTGTGAGAGAGTTACAAGTTTTGCATGTGGGGAGAGTTACAAGTTTTTGCATGTGGGAAGAGTTACAAATTTTTGCATTTGGGGAGAGTTACAAGTTTTTGCATGTGGGGAGAGTTACAAGTTTTTGCACATCAAAAATATCACATGGCAATTCTTCCCTCAAAACTGTATATATAGCTGACTCTCATTGCGACTTATTTTGAGCAGGGCTTCAAGCTTTTTGGTCTGGGGTTTGGGCTTCTTTAAGATTCTTCTCATTTTTTGTCATTCTTTGTTCATATTAAATGTATGTATTTCATCGAACACTTAGATTATAAAGTAAAATCTATCTATTTTAGTCAGGCACAGTATCATAGCATGTGTTCTGAAATTGATAGGTTATTTCCTTCTTTTCTTTTCAAGTCAGACTTTGATCTACTGTAATAACAACTTAATGGTCTGATGACTGAACATATACCGTCTATAGATCAGTTTGGTTCACATAAAAAAAAATCCTGGTAATAGTAATACTTTTGGGCAGTTATCCTTATATATACTGGTATATTAGTGGTAAATCTGACATTTTATGGCAAACCTATTATATGCTCAAAATTTAAATGTGATCGATAATCTTCCTTGTTATTTAATTTAGATCATTTATTGATTGTCTTTTATCTTTTCCATTTTTTAAATAAGCATGGTAGTTAACTCTCTTGCAACATTTTGTTTTACAGTGTGCAAAATTTTCCAGGTATGACAGGGACATACACACAGTGGAGTAGCCAAAGGGGGAATGGGGGTCTGGACTCTTCCCCCCCCCCCCTCCCTTTCCTACTCACACATACCCTTTTTTGAAGAAATTAGGATAAACTGCTTTTTATATATTTTATTGCTTTTAAAAAACAAAATTACTGTCATAAATGAGCTAAATTGGAACACTTCCATCATGAAAGGGGGTCTAGGACCTTCTCGGACCCCTTCACTGTGTTAATGCTGGCTACGCCACTGCGCACACATGCATCTGTTTGAGCTTCAAATGCTCAAGATACTTGGAATATCATCAATTAATCATATTTTTTGTGTTATGCAGCATATTTAAAGGCCTAGTGACACAGCAGTTTTTGGTTCCGATGCGATAGCATCAGGAACCTATGCGGTCATGATGGCGTGTGTGTGTACGTACAGTATGTGCATAGGTGTATGTATACATGTGTGTGTGTGACGCTAGCTCATAAATATGATATCTCAAGAACGATACATCAATATCATGTCATATTTGGTACACAGATAGCCCATTGTCCATAGATGTGCCCCATTGTTTCTGATGTTGATGTCATGCATATTTATTAGTAGACGGGGCTTGATGTGTTAAAATCTTAAAATGCATAACAACCACATGTCTGTTTTGTTTCATATTTGTTGTATGTTTTCTAGTGTGTGCATGCTCTGTTCATGGTATCAAAATGTTAAAGTTCATTAATCTGCATAGTGGGCGGGGTTTAACATGATTTTGTTGAAAAGAGCTTGTAGACACAGTATTTCAAGAACGATACATGGGATTATGTTCGTATGTGGTCCGCAGATGTGCGCTATTATTTATGGTGCAATGTCATGCATATTATAGAGTAGGTAGGGCTTATTCTTAAAATGCTCACATTTTAACAACCGCATGACTGATTTGACTGATTTGTTTCAAATTTGGTATAATTATGTTGTTAGCTAGTGTGTACATGTTCATAGTACAGAAATGTTGAATTTCATAAATATACATAGTGGGTAACATGTTAATGGGATAATAAATAGTTGAGTTTATTGTGAAATTCCATTCTTGTGAGAACATGAGTTATTAGGTTGTCATTGTTATTTTAAGCCCAATAACATTTGTTATGCGATACTGTAGTTCAAATTTACAATACATATTGCGTGTTGGAACTTCAAAACCTTCAGTTTTATGGTTACATATGTGAAACAACATTAAATTCTGATTAAAATGGCCTTAAATTTTTTGAAAAAGCTTAAATAGTTTTGGAGTAAATGGCAGGTCAATCAAAGTTTGAAGATTTAAAAATTCAGGCAAACTTTGTGATGTCATCAGATGAACACAGCTCAATATCCTTAAGTAAATCTTTAAAATATGTTCTTCATTTTAAGCCAGGTATATATTTTATTTCTTCATTGCTGATTACTTGCTGCTGCAGATCTAGAGGTATAATAAAGGTTTAAAATATTCTAATGGAATCAGATGTTGACCTTCATAGAAAATTTTAAGCAAATTTGATGGGCCTTTTTGCTGTAGTAATGGTCTAATGGTCAATGGTAAATTTTGAAGCATGAAAGCTTAAGTTGCATCTAAATGTCACTAGTTCTTTAAATATGTTTCACATGTGACATGGACACTAACGATGTCACAGTTACACATGGAACCTAATGAGCCATTGAACCATATAGCTTGCAGACAAACAGTAATTTGACTAAATCAATGATAATGTATATAATAAGTATGTTCACTGTATTTCAGGGACTTAAGTAAAACCTTTATACATGTATAAGCCATATAGAATTTAACATGATGTAAAATCCTTGTGGACATGGGCAGGTTTAATTTACCCCTGAAAGTGTGGGGGGTGAGGGAAAAATCATACTAAAATACAAGAAAATCACAAAAGATATAGAAATGGAAAAGTGGAGGTGGGGGGGGGGGGGGGAATTTTCCGTGTACCCCTAAATCCTGCAGATGCTTGTGGATGACACCAACAATTTCTGGACCTCAGATTAATTCAACTACCCGTATGCATGACCATGATAGCAGAAAAAATACTATGTAACCAAACTTGTATAATCTGGAATCAGCACAGGCTTAAATGAAAAAAAGTTTATTTTATTACCTTCAAAGGCAAAGTAGAAGGTAATAAATAAAAATTGCTGCTAAATATTTTGCATGCCTTGCTCTTTGTTAGTGTTAAACAAATGAATGATGCTTGGAATAACAATAAAAGTTCATGTCTACTTGCTAAAAATATATGTAACTATTTTTAGCTTTGATTTTAATGACACATTAGATATTCGTTTATCACACACATTGATATTCCATGCATGCCAGAGCGCATGTAAAGCTGCACATTAAGTATGTGGACCAAAGCCATGACGTGGTGACGTTTACAGTAAATCATGCTCCTGAGGGCGTGGTCTTGGTTTAAAGATATATAAATATTTGTTATGCCTATTTTGTGACAGTGTGTTTTCATAACATAAAAAAGGAAATTCATGCTAATGACTTCGCAAATGAATAATAATGTGCAGTAATGGTCTTTTATATATTTGTATATCAAGTTATATAATGTTCTGGCTAATGAATCTACATTTCAGATAATCTTGTATATTTACATGTATGTTAATTCAATATACCTTCAAGGCTTTAAGAAAAACTTATACTGTATGTAATAAATAGAAATCACTGCTAAATATTTTGCATGCCTTGCTCTTTGTTAGTGTTAAACAAATGAATGATGCTTGGAATAACAATACAATTTTATGTCTACTTGCTAAAAATTAAATGTATCTATTTTTAGCTTTGATTTTAATGACGTATTAAAAATTGGTCAAAGAGGTCATGACACGGGCACATTTCACTTCATGGACTGAAATATTTGGTCAATTTGATAGACAAATATATTAATCTTTAATCTTAAAATCATTTTTTTCGCAACGAAAATAGCAAATGAAAAAAATACCATCCCGCCGGTGCTCAAAACAATTAGCAGTTTCACCTTCCCATCAATGACATTGCCTGAAACAATATCCCATCCGTGATGTACAGCTAGTGTTGTGTACACTGTACACATATAGTATGCAATTGTTGCAGGTTACATCATACTTTTACTGTTTGCCATCACGGAAAATTGTGAATTTTGATTTAATTTGTCAAAATGCCAGTTTGATGTGTGGTTGGCAGGTGTAGTAACACCAGAAGAGAAGGTCTAAGCTTTCATAGATTCTCAAGGGACTCAAGAATCCGTCAAATATGGATTAATTTTGTGAACAAAACTCATCAGGTTTTGTATGTACGGACTACAGCTATGCATGTAGTGATCATTTTGAGCCGGATTGCTTTGACATTTTGTATGAGTTGAAAGAAAGATTTAGTCTTGGCAGTCCAAGCAGCAAAAGGGGAAGGTACTTCTGCACGGAAAGTACCCCACAATCAAAAGGAAAGTACCCCCAATCAAAAGGAAAGTACCCCTAATCAAAAGGAAAGTACTGTACCCCACAATCAAATGGAATGTACCCCAAAATCAAATGGAAAGTACCCACAATCAAAAGGAAAGTACCCCTAATCAAAAGGAAAGTACTGTACCCCACAATCAAAAGGAAAGTACCCCACAATCAAAAGGAAAGTACTCCACAATCAAAAGGAAAGTACCCACAATCAAAAGGAAAGTACTGTACCCCACAATCAAATGGAAAGTACCCCACAATCAAAAGGAAAGTACCCACAATCAAAAGGAAAGTACTGTACCCCACAATCAAATGGAAAGTACCCCACAATCAAAAGGAAAGTACCCACAATCAAAAGGAAAGTACCCCACAATCAAAAGGAAACCACCAAAAGATCTTGGGGATCAGTCCGGCATCAACACTTCTTCAAGTCAAGTCAGTGAGTAGTAGTAGTAGCATACTATTAGTAGTAGTTCCGCAAAATCAACGGTGTGATTCGATAAGGTCTTTCTTTGTAATAAGAGTTAAAAGAAGCGGAAATGTTTTATATAAATACATAATTTCAGGTTCAGGGTACTGACCATTCATTAACGGCAATTTGAAGCCCATCAACCCCAGGAACTTGGTCTTCCACACTCTCTCCTGCACCACCTCTCGCAGCTGCCAATGTGTCAGACTGGTTTGGTTGCAGACCAAATACTTACTCTTCTTCATCGCTATTTTCGTCCTCACTTTCATCAAAATGGATGAAGAGCAAGACAAATTTGAGTCTATTTCCTCTGAGATATCTTTAGGTCTTTCAGACATTTCTGATATATTTATTTTCAGATAATAACAAATTAATGATATGACGCTTGTAATGAACAGTGTATACTATGATCAGTGTGTGTATGTGCTATTTGTGTGGCTATGGGAGTCGCTTCATGCATGCAATGACGTCACATGGCTTATCACTGCAGTGATTCAGTTTTTACACTTCTGGGTTCTGAATGTGGTATAGTTTATGATTTTGTTTTATATTTTCTTTGTGAAAAAATGATTTTTTGATAAAAAAATATTTCATTCCAATAAGTGAAATGTGCCTGTGTCATGACCTCTTTTATCACACATGTTGATATTCCATGCATGCCAGAGCGCATATGAAGCTGCATTGAGTATACTTGTCAACCAAAGCCATGTAAGGTCATAATTTACACTCCTGAAAATGTGGCGGTGGTTAAAAGATAAATCATTCATGATTATTCCTATTTTCTGACGGTATGTTTTTATAAGATAAAGAAGGGGAAATGCTAATGACTTCTCAAATGAATTTTAATGTGCAGTGATGAAGGCTTGTGTATATTTTTTATATCAAGTCATAATATTCTGGTTCATGAACCCAAATTTGGGATATTATTTTGTTTGTTTAGAGTATTAATTTTTGCAGTATTGCTGCAATTGGTAATTCAATGTAATTTCCACATACCAGTTTTTAGATTATATCATTATTTTATCAATTGCAATTACTTTTTACAGTGCAAGAAATTTGAAACAAAAGTGTTACAATCTTATTCATCATGAAATCTTTCATATAACCTGGCAGATATACTGTATCTATGCATTGTAAGTGATCATTGATAAATGCATGATAAAGATATTTCTTTAATCCTACATCAAACCTAATACTATCCCCTAGCACAGAACTAATTAGATAGTATTATTATTGTTATTATTATTATTATTGATGTTATTATTATTATTGTTGTTGTTGTCGTCGTTGTCGTTATCATTATCATTATTATTATCATTACTATTATCATTATCATTATTATTATCATTATTATTATCATTATTATTAGCCCAAAATGAGAACCCTAGAGAAAAAGTTAATACAAATATTTTTTCAGAGGACCTTAGAAGTTGACAATTTCAGGAATGGTAGAGAAGGGATGGTCTTGACTATGCATGTCTGCAAACTGGGCGAGATCTGCTTCAGAAAAAGTTATTGGATTGAGGAACTGAGTTAGTGTAGTTGATTGACAGCTTTTTCAACCAATCACTGCATATATTTGCCTTGCAATAAAACCTGAATAGCTAAGTGGGGCAAAAATACTGCCCTACCTGGCTTCAGAAAAAACAGATAACAAAACTGAAAACCCTTAATCCCAACACCACTTAGCAGAGGCCAGGAAGCAATTCCTCGCTTCCATTCACACCAATACTTCCTACGCCAGCACAGTCTCCTCAAACACAATTACTGCCCCCTAACACAACTAAAACTGACTCACATGCCCAAACCTCACCTGGCCCTTCTTAGCGAGTCCTAAGCCCATCACCTGTGCCAACAACCCAATCACACCCATTACCCAAACCACCTCCACCACCACCTCTCTCCCCAACCTTCCTTCCTTTTCTAAGGCCACCGCCACCCTCCCCTAACACCTTAAATGCCATCAAACTCAAGCCAACAAACAACAAACAAAAAATTAACAAACAGCCCACCATCCCAACCCACATGTATGACATCAAGAGAGCATGGATTGTTCTATTACTGAACCCATCAAACATCTCGTCAAATTTCAAAAACAACCACTCTTAAAGAAACGGACAAATCCAAAGAAAAAACAAGCCAACCCAAACACACAGATCTTCCTCCAGATAACCCCCTGCCTCCTTATGGTGTACAACAGAAACCATTACAATAACACTCGCAACATTATACAATGGAACATCAGGAGCCTTAAGGCCAATTCGGAAGAAAATGACTTCTGCATGGCCACCACCTTTAACCCCGTGTCTTCTGCCTACAAAAAACCTTCTTGAAAACCACTGACCATTATTCCCCAATAATTTCTCTTGCTAGCATAAACATCAAGAGGATGCCGACAGGACTGTGGGGGCGTCTCCATTCTTGTTAGACAC
This sequence comes from Chiridota heheva, assembly GCA_020152595.1. Classification (NCBI taxonomy): domain Eukaryota; kingdom Metazoa; phylum Echinodermata; class Holothuroidea; order Apodida; family Chiridotidae; genus Chiridota; species Chiridota heheva. Next base: position 833,203 of record JAIGNY010000676.1, read on the forward strand.
GGTATCCCATACAGCCCTATTCATGTGAACACTGACCCTCAGGCCATCTGTGTCTCTATCTCCCTCCACAAAAGCTTCACTCTTTGAAATATCTATCTCCCCCCTAATGCCAATGTTCAGCCAACGAGCCTTAACAAACTCATCCTCTCAGCTCCCCTCCCCTTTCATCCTTCTGGGTGACTTCAATGCCCGCAACCCCTGTGGGGCTCCAATATTACCACCCCCTTCCTTCCAGAGGCAAGCTCATCGAAAACACTCTTTGTCAGCACAGCCTTTCCTTGCTCAACACTAACTTTCCAACCTAACTCACTGTGCCAAAGGCTCCTTCACCTAGTATTGACCTGTTTATCTGTTCTCCCAACCTCCTTGATTTTAGCTGGAAGGTCACTGCTGACCTCAGTGGTAGTGACCATTACCTTCTCCTTATTCACACCAACCTTCAAACCCACACAGACCACACCCCCAATTGGAATCTTAAGAAAGCCAACTGGGCCCCTTTTCGAAACCCTCTGCAACTCTCACCTCTTTCTCAATCTTTTTGAGGGTGAGGATCCCATGTCAAGCTACAGTAACATCCTTATCAATATTGCCACCTGCTCCATTCCCAAACTCCCTAACCCCCCCATCCCCTCCCCTTCCCCTAATCCCTGATTCAACGATGACTGCAAAATTGCCATCAAGAACAGGGAAAAAGCCCTCAGGAACTTTAAAACAAACCAGACCACCCACAACCTCAACCTCTTTTGCATCAGCTGTGCCAAAGCCAGGTGCACTATCAAGGACAGTAAAACCAACACTTGGAACAACTTCATCTCTTCTCTTACTGCCAACACCCCCACTAAGAAGATTTGGAGTATGGTTAACAGCTTCCACCACAATTTCCAATTTCTCCTGGAATGGTAATCTTCTCATCAGCAAAAACGATATCGCTAACCACCTTGTCGCCACTTTTAGCAACATCTTGTCCTTGGCCAACTACCCCAATGCTTTCAAAACCAAAGTAAACTGGGTATCACCTTTCCCTCTGACAACTCTGAGAGCTATAAGACCCCTCTCACCCTATCTGAATTAAAGCAAGCCATCCACGATGCTGGCTGCACCTCCAAGGGCCCAGATAACAACCCCTACCTATTCCTGAAACACCTCCCCAAAAAGGCCACCTCTACCTTGCTCACCATCCTCAACCACATTTGGTTCTCATACTCCTTTCCCCTTATTTGGAGGACAGCTATCATCACCCCATCCTCAAACTGGGGAAGGGTTGACTGTCAAGATAAATGCCCTATTCTTGATACCTTGTACAGTTGGTTTGGCACTAATCTTATAATGGTTTAAAGTCAGAACTCATGTCCACAAATTGTCTTGTCCCTCACACACCCAATTTGAATCATAAGTAAGACAACTATTGGCATATAGACATCCAACTGATAGTGATTAATAGCTGTCCCACGTTCATCACAACCAATGGCATATAGACACCCAACTGATAGTGATTAATAGCTGTCCACGTTCATCATAAAATGCTATTCATGATCCACAAGTTCCTTCCAAAGATATGGGCACTTAAGGGTCTCCGAATGTTGTGTCACTCACGTTTGAATATGGCCTTTTATAAACTATTGTTGGCTTTTATGCATAGAAAGCTAAAAAACCTGTATTAATGGATGTTATGACTTAACAGTATTATGATTTTTTTGCCCTTAGTACTATGCAACCTGTTCTGAAATTGCTTTGATGCTTCAATGGTTTTTATTTAAAATTGTATTCTTTATTAGGTATAAAAATTCGCATCAAAATTGTAATATTGGTCATATTACTGAATTTGAAAATTTAATAATTTATGAAAGTGTGAGGTGGCATACGTGATGCCACAGGGTACAGTAGTTCATCTCCATATTCTAATTTGCATATTTGTTCTTGATCTTCTTTTATGGCATCAAAATAAGCTGAATCTGATTACCGTAGGTTTGATTTTAAAACTCTCAATCAACTAGGGGTGTAAAATATTGCGGACCATGATTTTTCATTTTCATTTGATAGAGGACTATTAAAGAAACTTATATGGTGTAAAAAATCATGTTGATATCTTTTCCATTTTAGGAGTTTTACATTTCAAAGATTGTGAAGTGTGTTGAAAAGTGACCTAACAATATACGGGTGATATCATAAAGGCAAATCCAAGACAATTTGTGTGAAAATTAATTGCCTTTTAATTTACTGCAAGTATTTTTGTTTAATTATTGAGATGGGGTGTTTCATGCACTTAATAAGAATGTGCTTTGCCCATCTGCTCATGAACTGTACTCTTTAAGTAAAATACAAACATTTTTTATATTTATATGTCCTTGATGCTACCTTTATGACATCACATTTTACTCTGCGAGGTCACTGATGATATCTTTTTAATGCAGCAACCTCAAAGTAGTCCAAAATGGAGTAAGATATCAGAATGGTTTTTAAATCAATTTGTTTCTTTCATAGTCCTCTTATATACACTGTATAATCAAATGAAAATTCAAGGGAAATTGGAATATTCCTTATGTCTCATTCACTTTGTAATTCAGAGTATAGTTTGGTGTTAATTGTATTTGTTGTTAATTGTATTTGTTCATTTTAGTCACGTCTTAAAGTTCTGGGTAACTTTTTGTGTGGAATATTCTTGGGTTGTATAAAAGAAGCGTCGGAGGAGGAAAATGAAAAAAATTAAGTAGAAAATGTTAACAGTGTTTGGATTCCCAATCTGTGCGTCACAAATTTCCAAAGAATATAGTCAGTATAAATGACATAATTTTGTCTTAAATGATCAACTTTGGATCAGTTTTGATTGAATTATTGTGTTTCTCTAATCTGAATCAGCAATTTTCGGAAAAATGATTAAAATAATTGCACATTCATGTGTCCATAATGGACCGATCTTATACTGGGGGAATCTTATTGACCAATCAAATACTGGGGGACCATGCGTATGAAAAAATGTTTTCAAGCACACATATCATACATGTGTTACACTGTGTATGATGGAAATGCGAGTGCATATTGCTGCTTAATATTTTAATCTCAAAACTGCACCTGATTGGTTGGGAAACAAAGGAAAAGTTCCCCTTCATTCGATTGGTTAAGGTACTGAAGAAATTAGTCGAAGTACTGAAGAAATGAGTTGAAGTACTGAAGAATTCACGTTTGGCTTAACTCGGTTTGAAAAGGTCTATATACACCACTACTGTATAATTATTATCTATGCTATATAGACCTTGGAGTGAAGAATGGACTTGCACTTTAATAGCTGATAAATGACCTTGTTTTAACTATAATGTGCACTCTTGTGGTTTACAATAGATTGTAAAATTAGCAAGACAATATTACAGGCCCTTCAATTGATGCAGCATTACAATATAAATTATGTGATTGTTGTTATTATTAACTAAAATGATCATATTTTTGTATTACCTGTTAACAAATTAGTTTAGGTTCTGCAGTAATGGTGCTCTGTGAAACTCAATCACACAATTAATACATAAATATAATTTGCTATATAAAGTAGGGCCTGACTTAAGTGCTTTAACATAGTTAAGTGGTAAAAACAGTGGGGAGAGGCTTGGCGTCCCTAAATTTGGAAGCCAGTAGCTTCTGCCTGGAGAGTTATACTATTACGACAACATGGAAAATATGCCTTCAGAATAACATTGAAGGGAGTAGTAGATGCTAATTTACAACCCACATTATAAGAATAAAAGAAGGGTGCCATGCCTTATGACAAATAATGGGCAAATATTATAACTTTTGACATGACTGAATGGTGGAAGAACATCCACCTGGACATGCAGGGGAGCTATGGCTGGTAAGAAGTAAAAAATGCCTTTGTAAGGAGTAAGAAATGCCTTTGTAAGAAGTAAGAATTGCCTTTGAAAGAATTTGTAAGAAGTAAGAAATGCCTTTGTAAGAAATAAGAAATTGGTAAGAACTGGTAAGAAATTAGTAAGAACCGGTAAGAAATTGGTAACTACTGATAAGAAATTGGTAAGAACTGGTAAGAGATTAGTAAGAACCGGTAAGAAATTGGTAACTACTGATAAGAAATTGGTAAAAACAGATAAGAAATTGGTAAGAAATTGGTAAGAACCGGTAAGAAATTGGTAAGAACCGGTAAGAAATTGGTAAGAACCGGTAAGAAATTGGTAAGAACCGGTAAGAAATTGATAAGAACTGGTGAGAAATAGGTAAGAACCGGTAAGAAATTGATTAAAAAGAACCAATAAGAAATTGATTAGTAAGAACCGGTAAGAAATTGATCGGTAGGAACTGGTAAGAAATGGATCGGTAAGAACCAGTAAGAAATTGAACGGTAGGAACCGGTAAGAAATTAGTAGGAACCGGTAAGAAATGGGTAAGAACCGGTAAGAAATTGGTAAGAACTGGTAAGAACTGGTAAGAAATGGGTAAGAACCGGTAAGAAGAAATGGGTAAGAATTGGTAAGAAGAAATGGGTAAGAACGTGTAAGAAATGGGTAAGAACCAGTAAGAAATGGGTAAGAACCGGTAAGAAATTAGTAAGAACCGGTTAGAAATAGGTAAGAACTGATTAGAAATGGGTAAGAACCGGTAAGAACTGGTAAGAAATGGGTAAGAACCGGTAAAAAATCGGTAATAACTTGTAAGAATTCGGTAATAACCTGTAAGAATTATTGTTATTATTATTATTATTATTATTATTATTATTATTATTATTATTATTTATTATTATTATTATTATTATTTTCATTATTATTATTATTATCATTATTATTATTCCTCCTCCTCCTCCTCCTACTACTACTATTACTACTACTACTACTCCTACTACTACCTACTACTACCACTACTATTTATATTTTTATTTATATTTATTTATTTATGAGAAGGAGGGGGGGGAGAGAAATTTGCTGTAAGAAACATTCCAAAACATAAAATTTTTACCTTTACGATTTCTTACAGCAAATTTTTTACAAAGGAGAGAACATTGACTTAATGGACACACAATTGTATCAATCATTGATTATTAATGTAAAATGTGAGAAAGGTGGAGTACACTTGTTTTATCAGAGCTATAAAGCAGTACATGACAAAAGTGATAGAGAAATACAACTGACAACATGCTTGTAAGTTGATATTCTTGCAAATGTACAAATTAGTACATAATTACCCCCTAAAATTACATATTTTACCTCTGACCCTTGACCCTCATAATCGCTGAAACAACTAAAAATTTTTCACATTTATCCTACCCTACTGTATGACACCATTGTCACATCACACTAATCAATCCATAATTATAGGGATAATGGTGAAAAGTGGTCAATTGCTCTGTCACCTTTAACCTTTGACCCCAGAGTCTATGGGGACACAAATTCATGTACCATACCAAGGTATCATGGTACAACATTGGGTTGGTATAGGTCTTGTACTTTTTGAGTTTAAAATACTGCAAACTTTTGCATAAAAGGCACTTCTTTGACCCATGACCTTTGACCTTTTGCATGCTATGATGCTTGAATAGGGTAACCTGTAGATTTTATAAGGAATAAAAAAAAGCAAGCCTTTTTTTTCAAATTTTATTAAATTTTTCATTTAATTTCATGTTTCAGGTACTTCAAGGATTTGACCAATAGCCAAATAAAAGAAGCGCCACTCCATAATGACTGCCCCACCTGAAGCTGAACAAGACCCCTTCGCGGAAGTGAGGGTCATTGATTCTCAGCTGCAGCACTTTAGGAATTTCATAGAGGTCATCAGTGTATTCCGATGTCGTCTGTGTACCTTTTGCAGTCCCCTGGAGCATGTCATCGCCAGTCACATGTCCGAAGTTCATTTCCCTAAGCGCAGCTTTCTCTGTAAGCAATGTCTGTTTGTGTTCGAGGACAGGGCGCAGCTTGTCAGCCACCTGGATTCATCACATGGTTCGCAGAGTGTCAGTGTGTGTTTTGGAGAGTCTGGCACTTTCACAAATTCACCGCCTGTTTGGCGGGTGGCTGGAAGAGCTGGAGATGGAACGTCTCGATTATTACAGCAGAGTAAGGATTCTTTGGACGAAACGCAGACTACTGAGGCCAGGAATGGCCGGGTTACATCAAGCACCGGGAATATTGCCAGTGTAACAGAAGATTTGAGATTTCAGCAAGGTTCACATGTAAGTTGAGTTTATCTTGTAATAACCTTTGACCTAGCTAGTTTCAGTACCAGCCACATGGATTGCTTTCACTGTTCTTTCATGTCTTTTGTGGTTTTCAGCATCATTTTACTTAGTAGGACAATGGAATGTATACTATTATAGAGGAAAGGTGGTACATTAGATGGCAAAAATAAAATGCTATACTTGGCTCTTCCCAAGAATGACCCTGTTGTGCTTTGGATGGTTTTGTCCCCTGAAAGATTTTACCAACATGATCAATTCAAATGCAAATTTCTTCTGTCATAAAAGTAAAACATTTTGCCTTAGAGGAATATTTCCATGTTTTTTTGTAACCTTTTATGAGAAAGTACAAAAATCATGTTGATATGTTATTCCTACCACGAAGATATTCAAATTTAAGGTTCACAAAATATGACAATAAACGAATAGGAAAAGGCTCAGTATGACATCACAGCAACACATTCTCCCACAAAGTTTGTGTAGTTCATTAAAGTCTATCATCCTTTTTTATTAGTAAAATCTGCTAGAAAAATAAAATGATAAAACTTAGGTATTTATATACATTGCCAAATATACCCTACTTCAATCACTTTTGAAAAATTGTTTCTAAACATACAGAAACAACCAATTAACGTTCAAGAAATACATAAACATTTGAAATAGAATTGTCTCTATGACATCAAACACGAATTCAACATACTGTACAAAAACTTTAAAATGCACTTGGGAAATCTTTAAAAATCCATATCTTCTGAACGGAATATGGTATCAACCTGATTTTTGTACCAAATTGTCTCTAAAAGTATGCTCTTTACAAAAAAACATGAGAATATTCCTTTAATATAAATCTGTAGTTTTTAATCACATTTAGTCAGTGTTGAAATAGAGATGATGACTGCATCCATTTTAGGGCTGTCAGAAGTAGTGATTATCATGGAGAAAAATATCATGATATACTGTATTTCCCCATATCGTGATATCTGTGTGCTTAGGTTTTCAGCATGCAGATCTCATTTATCCCATAAAACCTAAGACAAAAAGAAAAGAACCAGAGGCAGAAATCCCTGGTGATTCCAATGCTACTATAACTTTGATTGGAAGCATTTAATTTTTGTTTATCTAAATTTTTAAGTGTTGTATTATTACATGTTTAGTTATTTATCACACTGGAATGTGTAGCTTTTGTATATTTTGTTTCTTATTTAAGTGTCACATTTATTCCTGTCTTCTCATTAATATTCATGACATCAGCACCAAAAACAATAGGGATCATCTAGAGTACATCAGACCACATCCACATACCAAGTAAGGCATAAATCCACCTCAATGATCTTGAGATATCATGTTCACAAGCTTGTTAACTGAATTTTATATTTAGCCTCACCTACTTACTGATATTTATGACATCAGCACCAAAACCTAGAGATCATCTACAGACCATAGCACATCCATATACTGTACCAACATAAATCCACCTCAATGATCTTGATATATCGTGTTTACAAGCTTGTTAACAAAACTGTAAATTTAGTCCCGCCTACTAATTGATATTCATGACATCAGCATCAAAAGCAATAGGGATCATATACAGACCACAACACATCTATATATACAAATTATGACATAAATCCACCTCAAGGATCTTGAGATATCATGTTTACAAGCTTGTTAACAGAATTTTACATTTAGCCCCGCCTACTAATATTCATGACATCAACACGAAACAATAGGATCATCTACAGACCACAACACATCCATATACCAAGTATGACATACAGTATGTACATGTAAATCCTTTTGAGGATCTTGAGATATCATGTTTACAAGCTTGTTAACAGAATTTTACATTTAGCCCCGCCTACTAATATTCATGACATCAGCACCAAACAATAGGATCATCTACAGACCACAACACATCCATATACCAAGTATGACATATGTACATGTAAATCCTTCTCAAGGATCTTCAGATATCATGTTTACAAGTTTGTTAAAAGAATTTTACATTTAGCTCCACCTACTAATTAATATTCATGACATCAGCACCAAAAATTATAGGGATCATCTACAGACCACAACACATCCAATTAAGTATGACATAAATCCGCCACACAGTTCTTGGCTTGAGATATCGTGTTTACAAGCTTCTGTCACAGACATACATACATACACATACACCCACACATATACACACATATACACAACAGCTTGTCTACATAGGTTCCCCATGCTTTTGCATCGGAACCAAAAAGGAAAGGATATGTGAACTAATCAGATTTAATGAGAATCTTAAATCATTTGAAATGTTTCTGAAATTCCTATTCACAAATTTTTGCGTTTATATGCAACTTACATGTGATGACATGTCAGGATATGTTGGTCAGGATATTTTATATTTTGACAGCTCTAGGAGATTTACCAACGTTCACTTAATTCCTTAACCAACATTAATGCCCCAAATTAATATCTGGGATAACAGTTGATGAATTTGAAAAAGGTTGAAGACCCTTACCAAAATATGACTGAGTTGTTACATGTACAGTAGCTCATGCAAGCCTACTGAGAGACCTGACAAGATTGCAGCAACCTCTTAAAGCTTGTTTAGAGCTTACACGTTTTCAGTGAGCTTGTTATCGCAGCAAACGAGCTTGGTTTTTGTTCACTGCAAGCTTGTAAATATTCTGGTTGAGAGCTCATTTAATAATTTTAATTTGATGGAGGTTCAGATTGCGAGATTGGAGCAAGTTCATGACAAGCTTACAGCGTGTTCACCTTTTTTTTAAGGGTAATTACTTACAAATCTTTGCTTGACATACATTAAAATTACAAATTTTGAAGTAATTTCTGAGTTTTATTCAGTCTCATGTCGAAGATTTGTGACTGTTTAGATTAAAAATCTCTTTATGAATATTAAATCAGCAAAAATATATTCAAAGTTCCCAAGTCCCCAGTCCTCAAAGCTACACTGTCATTCTTCAAATCTTTCTTCTTCAAGATGTGATCAATCTTACTGCTGTATCTTTCTCCCATCTTGTCATTGATCTTATCAAAATTTGTCATCTGGGAAATTCATTTCTTATAAATCCTTTCTTTGATTTATTTTCATGTTTTGAAGCAAATTTGAGTTAGAATCTGTCAACATCATCATTTCCTCTATTCTGAGTTTTCCGTGTTTACTTGGAAAAATGTGAGCACTTGTTTAGTAAAGTACTGTAAACAAGTACATCCTGATCTGATCCTGATTCCCTTGCTCTCTGCAATGTGCGATCCAGGCTTTAATACTTTGCAAGGCTTTACTTTGGCTTGGCTTAAAGAGGCTTTACGTTGGCTCGGCTTTACATGGCTTTACTTCGGCTCAGCTTAACAAGGCTTTACTTTGGCTCGGCTTCATGAGGCTTTACCTTGGCTCGGCTTCGCAAGGTTTTTGGCTCGGCTTCACAAGGCTTTACGTTGGCTTAGCTTCACAAGGCGTTTGGCTCAGCTTCACAAGGCTTTACGTTGGCTCGGCTTTACAGGCTTTACTTTTGCTCGACTTTAGAAGGCTTTACTTTGGCTCGGCTTCACAAGGCTTTTGGCTCAGCTTCACAAGGCTTTACTTCGGCTCGGCTTTACAAGGCTTTACTTTGGCTCGGTTTCACAAGGCTTTACTTTGGCTCGGCTTCACAAGGCTTTACTTTGGCTCAGCTTCACAGGGCTTTATTTTGGCTTGGTTTCACAAGACTTTACTTTGGCTCGGTTTCACAAGGCTTTACTTTGGCTGACATTTCATTTTACTTTACGACCATAATGCTCAATGAGCTTTTAGTTTGTTCTCGGATATTGTTTTGTCATGCTCTTCATTTCTATTAAGTATGAATAAAAGAAAGCCTAATTTAGCAGAAACTGTCAGACACACAATGGAAATATTTTATGAATAGTTGGTGCCTAGGGAATCATGTTTGCTAAGATCAAGAAGTGAGATTGTTATTTGTGTTATTTATTTCATTAAAAGAGTGACAACAGCATAACAGTATTTGAAAAGCAGAAAAAGCCTTACACATGAAAAAAGTAGAGTGCAAACCCAATCCTGTCATGAAAGTAGCGCTGTCACGCTATATCAATAAGACCCCTAGCTTGAATTAAAAAGGGGCAGGGTACGTGTTACACTTGTTGATGTGTGCGCGAAGCACTGCGTGGGTTCCAGGGGCTCCCTCAACGCTGAATCCCCTGGTGAAGCTGTGGGTTTTAAGTATAATTATACCTCAGAATGAAGCTGTTCTGACTCATAAGGGTTATTCTTAAGCCAAACAGGACAATTTCTTACTATGCTATCATTCTGTGTTCTGTATCTGTGTAAGGTATTTCATTATGAAGTTAATTAAAGATTATTATATTAAAACAAATAATTAATCTAAAAAATTTTTTTAAACTTTTTTTTCTGATGAGAGGCAGGGCAGACCACAAGGGGGTTGGGAGGGGTGGGGCATTCCCATGGAGGGGAGGAGCAGGTGAGCTGAGCTCTATTCAGCCAGGATTCACGTTCCATCATTTTCCATTCATGGCAGAAACCAATTGTTTCATTTTCATTGATTCCAGAGAACACTTGATGTAAGTCTCTTTGAGTCCAGAAAATTGATTGTTTAGATTTTCATTCAGATTGCAGTCATTGTTCAGCACATTCTATTGTAAAGTTTGAACGTAATTCTTGATAACTTAGTCTTGACAGATCTCATCCTAAAACATCCCCACCCCTTAATTTCTACCCTTCCCCTCTTCCAATTATTCTCCAAATTTTAATCACCTCTTCTTAAGCAGGAGCAAAACCACACACCAAAGTGAATCTAAATCTAATTATCAGTTCTTGAGATATCTTTATGACAGACAAACAAACAAACAAACAAACAAACACAGGCGAAAATACATGTTTAACTGCCGACGGAGGTAATAAACATTACATAGATATGTTGATATATCACAATATTTTTGTCCATGGTAATTGATATCTCATTTACTCGTATCGTGGCTCTTTTTGAAAGAGAGGATTAGAAACTGTATTCAGAGTATTCCATTTCATAAGGTCAGGTTGAAAGCTTTTTCATTTTCCTGAAAAGAACATATTTTAGAATTCTGCTGGATTAAAGCCATACACAAGGTCATGTGTGCATCCTATTAAAATATTGAACTCTAAATATTTCACAGGTTTTTTTAAATGCAGGAAACTATTGCATTGGACTTGTACCTCAGAGCATTTATAAAAGTATTAACCAGTTAAAGAATCATGTTAGTTTTTTGTGCCATTCTCCAGTTGGTTACATGTGTGCCTGACTGAAATATTAAACTTAACTTATATTTTGTTCAGTGCCTCAAACAATTAGTTTTTCTGGATGCCGGCACTGTATACAGTGTAATCTTTATTATTATTCATTAAAATTGCCCTAGTGTATCCATGGGAGAACCCACTGTAGGTATCTGCTACATCTCCAGATGGTTACGTATATGGTGGAACAGCTGTAGCAGATTCCTGGGAAATCCTAGGGGTCTGCTAGGGCCATTTTCCAGTCAGTTATACATGTGGCAGAATGGCCCTAGCGGATCCTTGGGGATCCTAGGGGTCTGCTAGGGCCATTCTCTAGTCGGACTCCAGTCGGTTACATGTGTGACGGACTACGTAATGGCCCTATAGATGACATAATAAATACTACTTCCCTTTCCTTTTTGGTTCCGATGCGATAGCATCAGGAACCTATGCTGTCATTATGGCGTGTGATGGCCAGCTCGCTAGTGCGATATCTCAAGAACGATATGCTGGATTCATGTCACAGATAGTCCATGGTCCATAGATATGCCCTATTGTTTTTGATGGTGATGTAATGCATTTTAATGAGTAAGCGGGGCTTATTGTAATTTTTTTGAAATGTTCATATCTTAACAACCACGTCTCTGTTTTGTTTTATATGTGGTTTATTTATGATGTTAGCTGGTGTGTACATGTTCATGATTAGAAACATTGAATTTCATTAATATGCATAGTGGGCAGGGCTTAATATGATTTTGCTGAAAAGAGCTTGTAAACATGGTGTTTCAAGAACAGTGAACTGGATTAATGTATTATGTGGTACACATATAGCCCATGATCTGTAGATGTGCCCTATTCTTTTTGGTAGTGATACCATGAATATTAATGAGTAGGCGGGGCTTAATGTAAAAATCTTGAAATGTTCATATTTTAACAACCGCATGTCTGTTTTGTTTCACATTTAGGATGATTATGATGTTAGCTGGTGTGTACATGTTCATGATGTAAAAACTTTGAAAGTCATTAATATGCATAATGGGTGGGGCTTAATATGATTTTGCTGAAAAGAGCTTGTAAACATGATATCTCAAGAACGGTAAACTGAATTCATGTCATATTTGGTACACAGATAGCCCATGGTCTGTATATGTGCCTTATTGTTTTTGATGGTTATATCTTGCATATTAATAAGTGGGCAGAGCTTAAATTGATAAATGAGCAAGTGTATGTCTGTTTTGAGTCATATTGGGCATGATAATTTTGTTGGTTATTGTGTACATGCTTATGTTATCAGCAGATGTCATTAATATGCATGGTAGGCGGGGCTTTAAATGTGAAAGTGCTAAATGATGTAAACATACTGTACCCCTGAACGATACATGAGATTAATGCTATATCAGGTACGTACACAAATAGGTTCTGGTCTGTACATATGTTCTAATGTTGTGGTACTAAATATATATAAGTAGGCGGGGCTTACTAATAAATGAGCAATTTTTTTTGCATCATACTTGCTATGATAATGTTGTCAACATTTTTATTGATCTGCATGGTGGGTGTGGCATATGAATAAATGTGATGGAACAAATATTTCATGATATGCAATGACATGACAGTAAGTACAAATTTTGTAAATCAATCAGCTTAGGAGAAAGAAGCATCGGAACCACAAAACCTTTTTGTTCTACATGTAGTTATCATTTTGCTATTATGCCAGGCATACTCACAGTCAGGATTCGCTTGTTGTAACCAAATATGCCAAACAAAAAATTATAATGCAACCTCTGCTCACAGTGCTTTGCAATACTTTTAGGGCAGCAACAAACAAACGGCAACAACTTGAGATCCCAGGTGACAGCAGTAGTCTAATGTGAAGGGAAATTTGTTTGTGACAAAAGTGTCAGGCAGGGTTCAAAATTTTGAATAGCTTGTCGGGCTTTGTTTAGAGGCATAGGAAGTGGGGGAGAGTGCTGAGCAGATGTCACTATCCTGATTTAATGCTTTCTGCCTGGTTGAGAGGTGAAATAATAAAATTATTAACATAAATTTAAAATGTAGTAAAATTATTGTATACTTTGGTAAAATTTCCTGAAAATTGCCCAAAATTTTTCATAGATTGGTCAAACTTTTCTAAAAACTGGCCAAAATTTCGCGAAAACTGGCCAGATTTTCTCCATTTTCTCAAAAAATTAAGGAAATTGTACGAAAATGAAGGAAATCTGGAAAATGAAGGGGATTTTTCAATTAGCAGCAACTTTTGAAGAAAACTCAATTTACCAGTGTAATTTTTCCACCTGTCATCGGGAAAATTTGGGGGTTTGGCCCCCCCAGCCCCCTGAGATATGACCCTTCCTTGCTTTACTTTTCACCTACGCCCCTGGCTTCCTTGTCTCACTTCACTTTCCCGTCATAACTTTTCACAAGTCCATACTATTTTCTTTCCTTCTGATACAAACTGAAATAATGTCATGAGTTTTGAACTAGCCTGATGAGCTCGAGTTATTCAATTTGTGCTAGCATTTGTGCATAAAATCAACTGGCCGCAGGCCAGCGGGCTTATGCTAATTTGGAACGCTGATGTCAGGGATATTTTGAAGGAGAACAAAACAAAGCTGTTTTATGAAACATTAAAAGTCCTTGTTGTAGTAGTTCCGCATTCAAAGTGTAAGTTATCACTATTCATAAGTGTAAGTTGTCACCATTCATAAGTGATTACTGCGGAATTCTACTCTCCGCATTTACAAGAATTATGCTTTCAAGTTTGCTTAAGTGTTAAGTTTATCAAACTCCTTGATGAAATGTTGCCAGCATTATGTGTGTTATTGTTAATGGTATTGATTTTAAATGGTTGAATCACAAACGGTTAAGCGTGTGGATAAATGAACTAATATTTTGAACAGTTTTTTGTACATTTATTCGTGTAAACGGTATGTCAGCTCTTTTCATCTTATATGCCATTTGTTAAATAGAACAAATAATAAATTAATTAAAAAATTCTTTGCTTTTTATTGGCAGAACTTTGACAGAAATGCATCACATGGAGATAAATCCACAGAGGGGGAAAATAGAGGGAGCTCTGCAGCTACTGCTGACCGTCAACTGGAACGTGTCCAGTCATGTGGTAGCACTTGCCACCCCAGTACTACTGGTCAGTTTTATGAAAGTATGGACACAGATTCCAACAGTGCGAGGCTTTCACACGAGAACTCTCTGGAGCAACGAGGCATGTCCATTGAATCACCCGATATTCAGGTAACAGGGATCAATCGAGGGGAAACCACAGGAAGACCTATTAACAAACATCTTTTTATCAAAACAGAACCTGTAAGTCCAGTGAGAGGTTTATTAATACCTGCCACTGACAGGAGCGATTCTCTAGCTAGTCAGAGATCAGTTTGTGAGGAAGAGAGTAGGGAGGATGGTCGAGTTGGGAGAGAAGGGGAACCTATTGAAACTGATTCAGCTCAGATGAGGAATGACCATTCCCCAACTTCAGTTTCAAACAGTGCTGAACAATCATCTGAAAAAGACAGCTCTTCACCCGTCATCAATGAAAAGAAGGATCGAGAGGAGGAAAGGGCGGAGGCAGTTAGGGTGCACAGAATTGGATATTACAGGAGACAAAGCTCTGCGGCACACTCCGAATCAGGTGGAAGAGGGGTTTTGAGAAGGCAAGCCACTGTTGAGCTGCTGGATGGAGATCAAGATGAGGAGAATTTTCCGGGATGTGAGGGTGGGGATGGTCACCAGAGTGGGGAGGAAAACTCCTTAAGTAAAGAGAAGGAAGATGGGCTTGCACAGTTGTTAGAGAGTAGCAAGAGTAGCAGCTCAGCAAGTGATAGTTCCCCTGTGAGCGCCAGAGGATCTCCTTCTACTGTAGATAATTCATCTAAACCTGGTTGTGATCAAGCACAACCTAATTTGAGGGAACTTTTGACCCGAAAGATGGGGAAGGATGATGACAAAAGGCAAAAGCAGAGGGATCCTAGGAAGATATTTCTTCAGAGAAATATGTCAGAAGAAACAAATGCATCGGATACCTCACAACCACCACCAGCCGCAGTAAGAGGTAAAAGGTTAAGGAGTTATAGCATCAGTGAAGGGGAAATTCAGAACCATGATGGAAGGCCAAGTTTGAAGGACTACCACCAACAGTCCCTTCCTGCATCAATGGAACATGAATCCCCTCCTAGCAGACCACCTGCAATGCCAGTATCTCACCATCAACAGCCCCCTCCAAGTTATTGGCCAGGTTATCCAGGACTTGCATACCAACCACACTCATGGGATGGAGACCCCTCTAAGCTATGGCGGACATTGACACCCATGAATCATGCTGCTCCTCATTCTGAACATCATGGTCCGACGAGATCACAATCAGAGGAAATGTCATCACTGTCGACAAGGACAGCAGGAGGAGGGATGGATGAGTCCAATATGTATCAGAGATTTTATTGGAAGAGTGGACAGAGTCGTATCAAGTCCCGAAGAAGTGGTTTAAGTGGATCCCACAGTACTGAGGGAGAAATCCCATATTCAGGGTACTACCTGCCGTCAATGGAGGAATTTACTAGGAGAGGTATTCCACCAAATCAAATGAGATTTCCGTGGCAAACCCCTGGTAATATTTCATCTGCACCAGGCTTGGGACTGCTTTATCAGCAGGAGAAATCTGCATCTCCCAGCATATCATCTAGTACTCAACATGAGAAGATAGGTTCAGATGCATTTCGTTTTCATCTTCAACATCCCAATGGCCTGGAGATGTCTAGTGCTGAGAGGCAGGGTGCCCTTGGTGTGGAAGGTACCCAGGAGCTTGCTCAAGTAGAGGACATCACCAGACAGGTTCAGAGAGCATTCGGGGGTGCTGGAGGCCTTTACAACCACATGGAGCATTCTCTCATTAGTATGAATGGGATGGAAAGATCATCCAATAGCAGTTCCCAAGAGGATCCCGGACTGAAAGATGTCGATGCTCTCAACGATGCCAAGAAAAGGAGCAGAAAATCTACCTTTAACATCTATCGGGAAATCCCAGAGAGGAAACGCAAGCTGAACCAAGACGAAGAGGAAAAGATCAAAAGCAGCTACAATGCTGATGGCAGCTTTGACTACTTTTCGCTAACTGGCTGGAAAGCTTACAAGTGCCAACTTTGTAAGAAACGCCGCTTTAAAACACAGTCGGAATTGGAGGAGCATAAGTTGCGAAAACACCCGCGTGATTCGTTCAGTAGTTGTACAACGACATCCGCATCTAATGCACCGATCACCTGCACGCTCAAAGCCTCACCGAAGGAGGCAGCTGCACCACAGAATTCGGCTAATGGTTGAGCATAAGTGACTGCACTTGTTTTGTGTCGGCTTTTAATTTTCGCTGCCAATTTTGAGAAGGCAGCAGGCAGTTTTGAGGTTTTGATGAAGCAGGTCGAAACGCAGCTGATTTGAGGAAATGCAGCTTTTAGCGGCTCTGAGGCCTAACAGTAGGCTCATTTTGAGGAATATGAGTACTTCTGTGGTTTTTGTGTCAGCGCTAGTTGTGTACTGTTTCTGCACTGGTAGACTCTTCTCGTGCTAGTTTTGAGAGAATCTGTAGAAGATCGTTGTAGTAGTCATTTGCTTTGAAAATATCAGAGAAAACTAGTACGTGTACAACATCTGGAAGACGTCTGTCAAGCAGTGCTTTAGAGATGTATGTACAGAGATTTCCTTTTTTGATTTTCATTCTTCTTCTGTACGAGATGATCTTCTTTTTTTTTCAGTCTCGATTGTTAATTCCTTAAATATTTTGTTTCATACACTTTTCTCATTTTGAAATTTTATTGAGTATCTTTTACGATGCAGAATATTTCAAAAATATTTTTCGTGTAATATTTCTGTAAAGCTCTTATATACATTCTATGAAGTCTTTTACACTATGAGTATTTTGTGAATATATTTCTCTTGTTTATAAATATATATATATACCTACAAATTTCAACTAAATTTTAAGCTTTGATTAGGATTTTATTGAGGTAGACTATGAATTATGAAAATAGAAAAATTGAGTAAATTTATTCAATTCCCTTTATTTTATTTTGCTTGTCTATTCTTTAAAAGATTAATACCATATTTCATTTGTATTAATCCAGATCATCTCAGAAAGTTGTTTAGTTTATATTTTTCACTCTGTAATCAAACTAATACAGTAATTAGTCAAGTTTGTAAATCGGTCCAGGACCCAGATTATGCCTTATACCTTCGTATCATCTTTGGTAGATGTGCCCTGTCGCCTTAAGTATAGTACAGGTGTTTGAAAGAGGTCTTACTGCCTTTCTTATGGAATCTAATCCGATATATTTTCAAGTCACATGTACAGAACCATTCTTGTAATAGTCGTGACTTTGTGAAGGTGATTAGTTGGACAGATCTGTATAGTTGCTTTTATCCAATTAATATTATTATGTCCTGTAGAAATGTTTTAATTTGTATTTTTTTAAATGCAAAAATGTTCAGAATTTTTTTTGCAAATCTGGAAACTGTAAAGAATAACTGATTATAAATATATGTACGATATCATATTTTCTCTGAAAACGGTTGTGGTAGTCTCATGTGGAACTTCACCCATTGTAGGAAGTAACCGAAAATGGTGATTATGAACGTTTGAAATGTAGAGCTAAATATTTCACTTTGCAAAATATTTTTGTAGATGTACTAGTGTGTATTTTACTCATAACCAATTGAGTACTGTAGGTACTGTACGTATTGCCAGTGTCAGGAGAATAATATGAATGTATTGTTTTCTTTAGCATCATTTTGTTCAACATGAAAACAGCCATTTTTTCTTTAAACAATTATCAAGAAATATAGTTTAGTTTGTAGCCACTGAATGAAATTGTTCAATTCAATTCACTTTATTGCTAATATTATTTGATGGTTATTGAAAATGGATGGATCATGGAAGGAATAGATTTTTAAATCTTGATAGGATCAAAAAATTAAGAACCATACAGTAAATGTAATGGGACAATTTGGTAGCAAGATAGCATGTAATTATGTCATGAGTAGTAGAATTGAAAACGGTGAAAATGTTAAGTCTTTTTGAGCTCCGAATGTTATCATGAGCTGGGATATATACTAAATAGACTATTAATATACCTGTTGGAAAATTGAACTAGGTTGTGCCTTGAGGAGAGTAAGAGCAACATTTTTTGTTGCTTTGGTGATGGAAAATAGTCATATCTTGAACAGGAGGTAGAATTGTTTTGTTTTTTTTCTTACTGAAGAATAAAAATGTGTTTTTGTGAGAAATACTGCATTTGGTATGAATTTTCTCCTATGAAAGAAAGGTATTTTATGCATGGAAGTTGTATAAATAAGTTTTAATTTGATTAATGGGTTATCGTGAAGTTGAGCTAAATCAGGATGGGGTGCGTTTGCTTGATGGGAGTGGTGCAAGTTAACCTGTTGAGGAAAATAACGATGACATTGTTCTTGGCCTGTGAAGTGAAGCTAAGTATGAGTGAGTAGTGTCAATGAACAGAAGGGTCTTTTACTGGATGGAAATGATAACACAATTTTGAACTTTGCACAAAAAAAATTATGAGTCGATTGGGGAAAATTTGTATTTCTGTTGCTAACAAACTAGACCTGTCAAAACACTCTTGTAATAGCACCTTTACATACGATACAGTGAGTTGTATTTCTGAGCCCACAATTGTTTACGTCGAACAGGACGGGATGAAAAAAAGAGATAGTCAATGCATGAATTGTACATTTACTGTAGTTGAGAAGTTCCATTCAAATGTATGTTTGTTTCCAGTAACCTTCGAGCTTCATCCATCATATACAGCAGTTTGAGAGCTCCTGTAATACTTTATATAAAGACATTTCATTCTTTTAAAAACTTATTGGTTTTATTTTTATCACATTGTATATTTTAGTATTATACTCTTTCTGAAAATTTATATAACTTTATATTTGTTGAAATATTTTATTTGTGTGGTTCTATTCCTCTGTATTTATATCAATAGCTTTTATTAGTATTACACAGATTTTAGGCAGATTTACTATGCAATAGTACTGCAATCCACTGAAATTTAAGTCAAATTTTCCTACACTTTCTATATTGACTGATGGATTTTTTAAACTGTCCAGTGTTCAAGCCATAATGAAATTTTTGAATAAAACTTGGAAACTGAATTTCATAGCCTTTAGATGACCGTGACAAGTATTTGTAAACTTGATTTGATAAGGTTGAGATAAAAATTATGAGAGTCGGGGCTCAACAAATCATATGTCAGCTGCCAGGGACAACAACAAATATTTTTTCTGGGCAACCATGATATTTACTTGACCTGCCTGGATGGACAACATAAGTTTTCAGCAAAATTTGCATTACATGTATACAACAAATTCCTTAGGCAATCTATTTTTACTTTCAAGACCATCACAAATTTGCATATCCATTGGGCATATTGTTTTTTGATTTGTCGATCCCAGATGAGACGCAGTATCATTGCACAGGCCTTTACTTTTTTAATGCACTGTTATGTAATGTCACTTTTGGTTTGGGTACTCCTCCAGGTAAAGTTTTGGTTCACCTTTGATTGGTGTTAGATGTAAGAGCAAACAGTTTATTTTGTAGGATTGCTATCCCAAGAATTTATTCAAGAAGTAATAAAACTGACCAAGAATTTATAAGACAGATTACCCATCACATGTATAAAATCCAACATTAATTTAGAACAGCAGATGTCTACATACTTGCATTTTACTCCAGTAGCAAAAACAAACATGGGAAGTTTCAATGCTGAATAACTTTTATAGCAAGTTACAATTTGACCCAAAAGAACTAACGTTAAAGCAAACAAAAATGATCTGTTTTGCACAAGACACTTGAAGAGACAAGATACGTTCAACTTCTCTTCAATATGACTGGCACCTTATAATTATGGTTAAAAATGATGGATGCCAGTTAGGTATTAACTGTAGTGTTGGTACACCAAACTGCAAAAGATATCTTGCTAATGACAGAAAAGAAAAAAAGTGTTAACAAATAATTACAATCAGAACAGTCAATAGAAATTAATGTTCAGAAAGTTGAGACTTTTAACAGTTGACCTCTTGTGTCCTCGCTAGACTTTGTAAAGAGATGGCAAAAGCATTCAATCTTCTGATTTTCATGGTTAAAATTTCAATCATCTACAAAAAAGTGGTGTTCATCAACAGTTTTGGGACCTTCAATTGAAATACAAATGTGTTTGAGATTTTCCAATATTTTATAGAAATTTTTATTCAGGGAATTTTCCCCTTCCCCATAGCTGGTTTACCGTCTCATAGCATTGGAATTGTTGTATTGGGGTGCATATTGAAAGAAAAAATGTAAATTCAACAAAATCTTGGATAAATTTGGCAATTTTAAGCTTTGGAAGCTTTTAATGCCATATAGAATAATTCATTTTTCATACTGTGTAACTTCATTTTGGCCCAGCAGTCTTCGTTCCTCCTTTAAGCCTCGTTCTCTTCCTACTACCAGAAATGTAGCCCACAAAATTCCACATTCAGATCTTATTGGAGCTTCTAACAAAATCTGTTTTGAAACTAAGGTACACAGAGTAATGTCCTCATATTAGCATTTTTCACAGCTGCTTGAAGAATGAATTATTCACAAGAAATTTGAAAGATGCATTTATGCAGTTTCAACTAAAACATCTTTTTTGTATGGAGATAACAGTCTGCATAATTCGTTAGAGGTGAAATGGTTTCTGGGTTATTTAAGGATTCAGTTTTGTATTACTTTTTTTTTTAAAGACGGTACCAAACAAGAAATAGTTGTAAGGTTACATTGCTTGAGAAGCACAGTGGCATAGAGAGTCAAACTCTTATCTTAAAGGTACTTGGTTAAATTCCTGTCATGAATCCTATGTTGTGTCCTTTAACAAGACACTTTTTTGTATCCAGTCAACTCTGCTGTTAAATGAGTACCAGTATACTGGGGACCAGTGTTCTCTCCAGGAAGAGGCAATGACTTTTATCTGCAAGCCTTGCACCACAGAAATAGGGAATAAGCGCGGGCCTTATGGACAGGGCCATAATTCTTGTCTGGAAAGTAAGGGGGGAAGGGGGGGCATGGCCACTTATCCAAAAAGTGGGGGGGACAAGAGGTAAGTTTTCCTTAAAATGTACTGTTTTTTTGTTTTTATGTTTGCTGAAAAAGTGCCCTCCCCCTCCCTGGAATTATGGCACTGCTTATGGGCCTTCATGGCCCGGGACAGGATTTTATTTGACAAAGCAGCTGGAACAATCAGCTGAGATTTTATAAAAAATGTACACATATCAGGTTGAATTGCACACTATATATAGATTATGAAATGTCTTTTGATGTTTTCTGTTTATTGTATATATATTTTATGAACTAATTATTATATAAGCTGTGTTTATATATTTTATTGCTTTTGTTATGTTTAAGTACAAATCAGATGTTTTGATTGGTTGTTTGGAAATGTTACGCATGAAGACAAGATCATATTGTGGAGCATTGTAAACTTTTAAGTTTACAGCCTCTAATCTTAAACAGGGTTGGTGATGTTATTTGACTTCAAGAAAAAGATGTACATTTTTATCGTTGAGTAACTTTAATTTTGACCTGTCGTTTTGTGTTAGGTAGTCGAAACTTTTAATTTTACACATCACTTAGGCATGAGCGTTAAATTCATAAAAGATGTGGGAGAATTTCTCCAGCTGTGAATCAGACAAGGAAATTAACTGTCATGTCTCTGTAACCTCCTCCTCCATACTTGTTAAGTATTACAGTATAAACTACTGATGATGTAAGTTATGTGCACTTGCCTCAAGCACTTACAGTAACACCCACTCCTACTATACCCAAAGAGCAAGTATGTTTAAATTAGTACAGAAACAAGAAATGTGCCATTTAAAAGAGCGCATGGCTTTGATACAAATTTTATCGCCATATACTGAACTGCATGTTATACCGCTTTGTCGTAGGAAAATGGGAGACACCATGGGTTGTGTATGGAGGCGGTATGCAAAACTCAAAGATACAATAAATTAAAGATTTCAAACTGGTTCTTGTCCCACTTTTGTCATCAAGTATATTTGGCAGCTATTTTTAAAGATTATCAGTTATTGCAACTTAATGAAATCTCGTCATTCCTGGTACCTACAGTTACGCATGTGACAGTTTAGCTAGTATTCTATGTTTTTACTCTCTTGATTTTGAGCAACACACTGCAGCGCTCCATGTTCTCTCCATCGTAATACTTGCATACACCTTTTGGTAGTGTTACACAAGTGTTAAACATGATGTTAACAAAGCACAAAGGATGCTGATTAAATGATCAATTATTCTGTTGGCATAATGTTAATTAGTGGGTAAGCCTACAGTGGTGATCGCAAACTTGAAAGAAGACAATATAAGTAATCAAAAGTATCATTTATTGTTCTTACTATTTTATATAAACCTGGGTAATTGAAAGTATGAGTTAAATTATTTTGATACATATACAAACCTTTGTGTGTTTGTGTGTGGGGGGGGGGGGGGAGGGTCGGGCAAGTGGGAAATGGTATGGGAATGGAATGGTTGGTTGTGGGCAGTGTTATATTAACATTAGTGCTGTTATATAAATATATTGTACAAGCTGTGACTTAATAGTTTGGGAGAGGCACTGTACAACTCGGCTAACTATCCCCTTAACTTTTAATGGTATCAAATTGTTGGGTGCTTCATTATTGTGTTATTCCAGAGCTCCGATACATCAATTAGTGTATTCTTTAGGTACGTACGTACATACATACATAACACTTACACTGCAGCAGAGGTGTGCACTGTTTAATGGTGAGTTTTCTCATCAGCCAGCACCTTGTCCGGTTGCACTTGCTGTTTTACTGGGTTGATATTTTATAGTCTCATTCAATTACTATATTAACACCCTTGTATAGTGTCTTCAGTAATACAATATATCCTTCTTGTTTGATTGCTGTTAAACCCCATTAATAAATTGATTAAGCATGGAAACACGATTCTCTTCGAGTCAAACATTAATGCAAAACTTCATTCCTGAATCTGTTGTTAGGAGACTTTGAATGCACTGTGAAATGAATATTTAATTAGTACAACAGTAGACCGTGAGTTTACTTTTTCTTTGTAAAGATGTTTAAAATTTTATATCTGTACATTTTGATATAATGGATTAAATGAAGATAATGGATTTATTTGAACATAACAGTTATTTCAGCATTTTTTCTGAGACGATGTCTTTATTTCATTCCCTAAATAAGAATATATGGCCGTATGTGTTAGAAACTACTTTACAAGCTAGTGTGCATCAAAAGAAAACCCAGTTTTTTTCAATTCAGTCAATATTTCAAAGATTTTTTTATCTTTCTGACAATTATTGACTTTCTTAACTAATTGATAAATTGTTCGACCTATGCCCCCTACCCTAAATAGTACGAAGGTCAAAGCCCTACCTTGATTAGTACGAAGGTCAAAGTTCACTATGTGCTTATCTTTTTATCTGCGAAACAAACATTTATTAAGTAGAAAAGACTCAAAAAATTATCATCATTTTTAAGACTGAAATTGAGGGGGGAAATACATACACCGAACGATCTATTGAACTGTCTACTTTCATACATCACAAGTTTTGCATGATCCTCAAACTTTAAAGAGCCTGAAATAATGGTAAGAAACTTCTCTGCTTAGAAATCTATACTCTATGGGTAGCTAGCTGTCCATGCCCTTCTATATCTTACATTAATACACAAATTCAAGATTGAACAATTTCTTTCATTTCACAACTTCTTTTAAAATTACCAAAACACTTATAAAATTAAACAATTTCTTTCAAATTGAACAATTTCTTTCAAATTAAGCAATTTCTCTCAAATTGAACAATTTCTTATAAATATAACAACTTTTCTCAATTTTAACAATTTCTCTCAAGTTTTACAATTTCTGGGACGTAGCCAGCCATATTGGGCTTCATTTTTTAGGGCGGGACATAATGATATTTGTTTCCCAACAAAATTATTGGGGGGTCATGTCCTCCCGTCCCCCTGCGATTGCCACCAATGGTATACAGGCTGATTAAGACTTGCTACACCAGTCACTTTTTAGCACAAGCACACTGAATCTTTGAAATATGTGGCAAATTCTCAACAGAATAAGATATCAATAAAATAAGATATCAACAGAATAAGATACCAAGAGAATAAGATACCAACAGAATAAGATATCAACAGAGTAAGATATCAACAGAGTAAGATATCAACAGAATAAGATATCAACAGAATAAGATATCAACACAAGATACCAACACAATAAGATACCAACACAATAAGATACCAACACAATAAGATACAACACAGTAAGATACTAGTGAGATACCAACAGAGTAAGATATTAACACAATAAGATATCAACACAATAGAATATCAACACAATAAGATATCAACACAATAAGATATCAACAGAATAAGATACCAACAGAGTAAGATATATACAGAGTAAGATATCAACAGAGTAAGATACCATCAAAATAAGATACCAGCAGAATAAGATATCAACAGAATAAGATACCAACAGAATAAGATACCAACACAATACGATATCAAGAGAATAAGATACCAACAGAGTAGGATACCAACAGAATAAGATACCAACAGAATAAGATATCAACAGAATAAGATACCAACAGAATAAGATGTCAACACATTTTCAGATATCAACACAATAAGATATCAACACAATAAGATATCAACAGAATAAGATATCAACAGAGTAAGATATGAACAGAATAAGATATCAAGAGAATAAGATACCAACAGAATAAGATATCAACACAATAAGATATCAACACAATAAGATACCAACAGAGTAAGATACCAAAAGAATAAGATATCAACAGAGTAAAGTATCAGCAGAAATAGATATCAACAGAATAAGATATCAACAGAATAAGATACCAACAGAGTAAGATACCAACAGAATAAGATATCAACAGAATAAGATATTAACAGAATAAGATACCAACAGAATAAGATACCAACAGAATAAGATATCAAGAGAATAAGATACCAACAGAATAGAATATCAACATAATAAGATACCAACAGAGTAAGATATCAACAGAACAAGATATCAACAGAATCAGATATCAACAGAATCAGATATCAACACAATAAGATACCAACACAATAAGATACCAACACAATAAGATACCAACACAATAAGATACCAACACAATAAGATACCAACAGAATAAAATACCAACAATATAAGAAACCAACAGAGTAAGATATGAACAGAATAAGATATCAACACAATAAGATACCAACAGAATAAGATATCAACACAATAAGATATCAACAGAATAAGATACTAACAGAATAAGATACCAAAAGAATAAGATATCAACAGAGTAAAGTATCAGCAGAAATAGATATCAACAGAATAAGATATCAACAGAATAAGATACCAACAGAGTAAGATACCAACAGAATAAGATATCAACAGAATAAGATACCAACAGAATAAGATGTCAACACATTTTCAGATATCAACACAATAAGTTATCAACACAATAAGATATCAACAGAATAAGATACCAACAGAATAGATACCAACAGAATAAGATATCAACAGAGTAAGATATGAACAGAATAAGATATCAAAAGAATAAGATACCAACAGAATAAGATATCAACACAATAAGATATCAACACAATAAGATACCAACAGAATAAGATACCAAAAGAATAAGATATCAACAGAGTAAAGTATCAGCAGAAATAGATATCAACAGAATAAGATATCAACAGAATCAGATACCAACAGAGTAAGATACCAACAGAATAAGATATCAACAGAATAAGATATTAACAGAATAAGATACCAACAGAATAAGATACCAACAGAATAAGATATCAACAGAATAAGATATCAACAGAATAAAATATCAACAGAATAAGATATCAACAGAGTAAGATATCAACAGAGTAAGATACCAACAGAATAAGATACCAACAGAATAAGATACCAACAGAATAAGATATCAACAGAATAAGATATCAACACAATAAGATATCAACAGAATAAGATACCAACAGAGTAAGATATCAACAGAGTAAGATACCAACAGAAAAAGTTATCAACACAATAAGATATCAACAGAATAAGATATCAACACAAGATACCAACACAATAAGATACCAACACAATAAGATACCAACACAATAAGATACCAACACAATAAGATATCAACACAGTAAGATACTAACAGAGTGAGATACCAACAGAGTAAGATATTAACACAATAAGATATCAACACAATAGAATATCAACACAAGATATCAACACAATAAGATATCAACAGAATAAGATACCAACAGAGTAAGATATATACAGAGTAAGATATCAACAGAGTAAGATACCATCAAAATAAGATGCCAGCAGAATAAGATATCAACAGAATAAGATACCAGAATAAACAGAATAAGATATCAACAGAGTAAGATATCAACAGAGTAAGATACCAACAGAATAAGATACCAACAGAATAAGATACCAACATAATAGATACCAACAGAATAAGATATCAACAGAGTAAGATATCAACAGAGTAAGATATCAACAGAGTAAGATATCAACAGAGTAAGATATCAACAGAGTAAGATAGCAACAGAGTAAGATATCAACAGAGTAAGATACCAACACAGTAAGATACCAACAAAATAAGATACCAACAAGATCTTTGCACCAATTTCTTTCTTTAACTGTCCTCTTAAATTTACACGATATAGTCATAAGAGAAATCCTTTAATCTCAAGATGACAATTTTTAAGTTTTTCAGCCTTTTCAAAATAAAAGTATTCCACAACATAAATGATTACACAGTCCTTGAGCTACAGTAGATAAATGACCTCGACACTGAATACTTTTTGGTTTCGGTGTGATAGAATCAGGAAGCTATGTGGTCATGATGGCATGTGTGCGTATGTGTGTGTATGTATGTATGTGACGGCCAGCTCGTAAATGCGATATCTCAAGCCACGTTTCACTGGATTCATGTCATATGTGGTATACACATGGTCCGTAGATGTGCCCTATTGTTCTTTATGGTGATGTCATGCATATTAATGAGTAAGCGGGGCTTAAAGTGAAAATCCTGAAATGTTCATTTTTTAACAACCACATGTCTGTTTTGTTTCATTTGTGGTTTATTTATGATGTTAGCTGGTGTGTACATGTTCATTGTATAATTACATTAAATTCATTAATATGTGTAGTGGGCATACAATTATGTAAACAAAAAGCACAAGTAAACACTATCTCAAAAACTGAACTGGATCACATTATGTGTGGCACACAGATAGCTCATGGACTGCAGATGAGACCTACTTTGGGGTGGTGATTTCATGCATGTTGATAAGTGGGCAGGGCTTAAAGTGAAAATTTTAAAAATTGATAAATTAGCAAGTGTATGTCCTTTTTGCGTCATATTGGTCATAATTTTGTTGGTTATTGTGTACATGCTTATGTTATCAACAGATGTCAGTAATATACATGGTGGGCGTGGCTTAATGTGAAAGTGCTAAATGATGCCGTAAACACCATAACGATATATTAGATTTATGCTATATGTGGTACACAGATGGTCTGTGCATATGTTCTAATGTTGTGGTAGTGATGTCATGAATGCTAATGAGTAGGTGAGGCTTACTAACAAATTCTTGAAACAGGATAAATGAGCAATCGTTTTTGCATCATACGTGCTTTCACCTATTAATTATTGTACAAATGCTAATGTCAACATTTTTATTGATTTGCATGGTGGGTGTGGCTTACGAATAAATATCATGGAACAAATATTTCATGATATGCAATGACATGACAGTAAGTACAAATTTTGCAAATCAATCAGCTTATGAAAAACATCGGAACCACAAAACCTTTTGGTTTTGGTTATTCATTGTGCTGAATATTATTATCCCAGGTAACTGCTGAAGTATCGTGAATTGAATGAAAATCCCCACAATTCAACTCAAATGTCAGCCTTATGTAAACAGATCAATTTATTTAAAGTGCATCTTCTTTTCATGTTTTCTGTGTGGGTAGAAAACTTTCCGGCCTCCGTAACAACACGTGTTTTCATGTTTTCTGTGTGGGTAGAAAACTTTCCGGCCTCCGTAACAACACGTGTTTTCATGTTTTCTGTGTGGGTAGAAAACTTTCCGGCCTCCGTAACAACACGTGTTTTCATGTTTTCTGTGTGGGTAGAAAACTTTTCCCGGCCTCCGCAGTGACACATTTTTTTCAAGTTTTCTGTGTGGGTAGAAAACTTCCCAATCTCCATAATGACACATTTGTTGCTCTTTGTTCCTTAGTACTTGTTAATATTTCATCATTTCTATCAAATATTTTAAGATTTTAGTTTTGAAGATGTAGGTCAAGGCAATTTTGGACAAACAGGAAATATCTGAGATAGCCTACCTTGGAAACCTTGGAAACATGAATAATCTTGATGCAATTTTTGGGTCCCTAAACCAAAATGCTATAGCCCAAGTTTACATGATGATTGCATATTCATGAAGAGGATGGTATATGTAAATATCATGTTATGCAAAAGAATCAATGACCAAAATCCTTTTTGACATCAAACCCTTATAGCTTCCCATGTTCGTGACCGCTGGCAAACCTCATGGGACTCCCAAATTGATAACAAACTCCACGACATCCAGCCCACCACTCCAACCAAACCCACCATCCACAATCTGTCCACCTCACTCTCTCCCACCTCGTTACTGGCTCCCCCACCCCTCTGCAATGATTGCCATTTCCCCCTCACAGTCCACCACATTCTCCTTACCTGCCTCCTGTACAACCTTTCCAGAGATTCCCTCACCCCTCACAACTCCATAGCTGAGCTCTTCTAGAAAACCCTCCGGATAAAATTATCTCCTTCCTTCATCGTGCCACCCTCTACAAACATGTTTATTTCACCCCCCTCCCCCTCTACCTTCTTTTATCCCTTTTTTGCACTCCTGCATTACTTCTCTCGATTCCCAGCTTCCTGGCTATTAGCCACCATACTTCTCTCAGACTCCTCCTATTTTATTTTCTTCCTACCTCTGTAATGATCTAATCTCGCTGTTGGGGTGCCGTTAAGCCCTCATCAAACAAACAAACAAACAAACCCAACATTGCACATAACACAATTTGTTTGTTTAGAATAGTCAATTTGTGTTTGTTACAATTTTTAGCCCTTAAATGTAAATTTAGCCAGAGATGCAGAACAAATATGATATACCTATTAGAAATTTAACAGATTTGAGTTTTGTTTTAGGTGTCATTATTGTCTCTATACCTTATTGCGGTAATGTATTGCGTTTATTTCCCCTAATCACTGGTTTAAGTGCTAGAATGAATGCAGAGATGAATAATGGTGTGACTAAAGCTTCTTAAACGTAATTTGAACGGGCAGTAGTTTTAAATGGGGAGATTTTGGTGACCGCTCCCATTATTGAAAAAAAATGGCCAAAGTCATTGTCCATTCTTATCTTTACAAAATGTTTTATGCCACAGATAGGTGACAAAATTGATCTCTCTCTCAGGGAAATATGATCCAAGTTATCTTAGACAGTTTAAAAATAAATTTGTATTGCTACACATACTGCTAACAAAAAGGGAATTTCCCCTTGAAACAATTGAAATGTCTTTATTCCTTCTTTAACAGTTTTCACTTACATAAGTACATAGTTCTAGGAACTGATGAATCGTTCGTGATAAACATGTCAGGCTCTCATGGCTCGGAACGTGAATACTAAGAGTAATTCGAACGGGTTAATGAATAATGTAAATATCAAATGCAGTCAAGGTTCCGAAGGAGATCCATTTGACTGAAATGTCAGATTCATTGAATTTACACCTGGGCTTGCATGATTATGAGGTCGATGAAGAAAGCCTGAGATTTTTTTCTTTTCTTTTCTGGAATCGTCAAATCAAAGAAAGGTTTTAAGAGAGCTGCAGTAATTTAAGCATGATTTACATTTGGAACTGAATAAGAAGGAATGAATTGGCAAATTCTGAAAGGGAAATGGAAAGCTGAAATTTGGTTTCTAGATTCTTGTTTCTAGAATAGATGTGGGCGAAGAAATCTTTAAATTATTAAATTTTTGAAATCTTATTTCACATTAGTAAATGGCTCTGCGTTGGTGTTGCAGATTATGGCATATTTGCAGATATGCAATAGATAGATAAAAAATAATAATAACATTTTGGTTGAGAATTTTTGTAAAGGGCAATATATTCCAAAAAATGATTTTGCTTTTTTATCAAAATAGATAATTACATTATTTGAGGGGAAAAAAATATGGTTGATACAAATGCATGCAAAATATGCTTTACATTTTTTCTCCCTTGCCCTGCTTTCTTGCCACTCTTACTCTTCTCTGTATCTGCTACCCATTGTCCTCCCCACCCCATAGCCAGATTGCTGCCCAATACAGCAGTCTTACATGTCATTGTGCTATGAAAATAGTCAAATAGTTTTCGGTGATTATAAATATTTTGTGTGTAATTTGAGGGCTCTTACCACTATGTAATCTGCTGTTATGTTTGAAGAATTCTCAGATAATTAAATCAAGGTTTTTGGTTGAGCCCGGTTAGATTTCCTTAGTTAAATCATGGAGCTCAGTTAATAGCTCCATGGTTGAATTGACTATTTTCCCTTTCTTGACCTGGTGTGCTTAGCATCATGTTTAGGAATTCATTTAAAGTTATTTGTGGACATGAAAAGACTTTAGGAATGCAGGTGATATGACAGCTAGTCTGATTTCAGTCATTGCTAAACAAATCACATACAAGTTTTAATATTTCCTTAACAGCAGAAGATTTTTTATTAAGCCTGGTGTGTGGATTTGTACAGACAAAATTAGTTGAGTTACTTAACAAAAGAATTTGGTTAACCATTTCCATTTTCTTTAATTTTGAGCCATCAAAGTACATTTTCTTTAGAACTATTCTGATTTCAGTCATTTGTACACATGAATGAAATTTTAGGTGTAAAAAGTTGCTTTAAAATATGTTTTAGGTTCAAAATGTTGGGTTTAAAATGCATCTTAGGTCTACAAACCTATTTTAAATATATTGTAGTTTAAAATGCTGCTTTGAAATATATTTTTGGTCTAAAAAGTTGCTTTAAAATATATTTCAGATATAAAATTGGCTGTAAAATATATTTTAGGTCTAAAATGTAGCTTTAAAATGTATTTTTAACAATTCAAAGTGTCAAAACCTTTCAGCATGTTGTGTTTGTAATTGTCATCTTTGATATCAGATGAAAATGCTGGACTAAACTGGTTCTTGCATTCAGATGAAAATACTAGACTACTGACCTGGTCCTTGCATTCAGATGAAAATGCTGGACTGAACTGGTTCTTGCATTCAGATGAAAATGCTGGACTACTAAACTGGTTCTTGCATTCTGATGAAAATGCTGGACTACTGAACTACAAGGACCAGGAATCCAAGGAACCTACTGAACTGGTCCTTGCATTCTGCCCATACAGTGAAGGAAAATTTCTTGGAATGTCATCTCAACATGACTCAAGGTCAAAGGTCATCAAGCCATTCTTCTTGTGCTTGCAATTTATAGGCTTTTCTTTTTGCACTCTCTAAAGGTCAAGCCATTTGTTTTGAAATTTTTTAGTTGTAACTTGAAAGGTATTTTTCATTTGTTTTGGAAATATTTTCAAACCTGAAGAATGCAGTTTAAAGTGGAATAGAAGCATATTACATTTGCAGAAAACCATGCACAGATTTATCTGAATATTATACACGTTCCTCAGTACCTTTGACATTGGAATTGCCATACAAGGGTTTTTGGTTCCGATTCGATAGCATCAGGAACCTATGCGGTCATGATGGCGTGTGTATGTGTGTGTGTATGTATATGTGTATGTATTTTACGGCCAGCTTGTAAACACATTATCTCACGAGCAATACACTGGATTCATGTCATGTGGCTTACAGATAGCTAGCTCATGGTCTGTAGATGTGCCCTATTCTTTTTGTTTAAATACGGTATCTCAAGAACGGTAAACTGGATTCATGCTATATTTGGTACACAAATGTGCCCTATCGTTTTTGATGGTGATGTCATGCATATTAATGAGTAGCTACTGAAGAGTTAAATATACAAATGTTGCAATGCTCTTTATTTTGACAATCACATGTCTGTTTTGTTTCATATTTGTTATAGAAATAATGTTAGCTAGTGTGTACATATGTGTTCATTGTATAAAAACGTTGAATTTCATTAACATACGTACTGTAGTGGGTGGGGCTTAACATGATTT
Organism: Chiridota heheva; assembly: GCA_020152595.1. Classification (NCBI taxonomy): domain Eukaryota; kingdom Metazoa; phylum Echinodermata; class Holothuroidea; order Apodida; family Chiridotidae; genus Chiridota; species Chiridota heheva. The sequence continues at coordinate 866,004 of JAIGNY010000676.1, forward strand.
TGTTAACAAAAAGCTTGTAAACATGATATCTCAAAAACTATTTAACTGAATTCATGTCATGTTTGGTACACAGATAACTCATGGTCTGCAGATGTGCCCTAATGTTTTTGATGGTGATTCCATGCATATCATTAAATGGGCGGGGTTTAACTGGAAATTTAAAAAAAAGTGATAAATGAGCAACTGTATGTCCGTTTTACGTCATATTGGGCATGTTAATATTGTTGGTTATTGTGTACATGCCTATGTTATCAACAGATGTCATTAATATGCATAGTAGGTGTGGCTTAATGTGAAAGTGCTAAATGATGCCGTAAACACCATAGTGTATCTCATGAGCGGTATATCGGATTTATGCCATATGTCGTACACAGGTGGGTCATGGTCTGTACATGTTTTAATTTTGTGCTTGTGATGTCATGAATATTAATGAGTAGGCGGGGCTTACTGACAAATTCTTGAAATAGGATAAATGAGCAACCGTTTTTGCATCATGCTTGCTCTGATAATGTTGTTGATTATTGTGCAATTGCTGATGTCAACATTTTCATTGATCTACATGGTGGGTGTGGCTTATGAATAAATATCGAGGAAGAAATATTTCATGATATGACATGACAGTTAATACAAATTTTGCAAATCAATCAGCTTATGAAGGAAAGCATCAGAACCACAAAACCGTTTGGTTCTAGTTATAGCTGCTATACATTTCCTATGTTTTTGAGAATTCACATGTAGAAAATTAATAATTGCAAAATAACATACTTTTTTGGATATACCAATTAGTCTAGATTATACACTTTATCAAAAACACCTTTACCTAAATCTTTACCTATTTGGTATGACGACAAGATAAAAGTTCTCCAGTTCATGTTTTGGTGGCCATCTTGCCTAGTCAATGCACATTTGTTTTCAACTATTCAAACATCCGTAAATAAATTTTAGGATGTTCCACAAAACTGTAAGGTTAATTTTTCGCTGACAACGTTTTTGTTTATATAATTTAATTTAATAGTTTTAGTCTGTAAACTGTATGAGAAAACAAATAAATAAAACATCAAGATCGTACTTTGTAAGTATAATCTTGAGTTTTTCCCCTCAAACATTTAAACAAATTACCCCTGCTAAAATGTTATAGCTCCGATAGCAATTTTTGAGCTTTGACCGTGCTCTGGAGAGCTCGTCAGTCTAATTTTACACAAAGAAAATAATTCAGTCAATGCTTCAATAAACTTAACTGAAATTACTGTAAAAATAGTTTTTCAAGACATGGATGGGCTTTAAACATCTTGAATAAGCATTGACGGCGAAAACAAAAGAAGGTAAAGTGGTTTTGTTTTCATAAAGATCTTAAACTGAGCTTTCCTATGTTTTAACACATGTTTCAAACAGCACAGCAGGATATAAGGCTTTGTAGTACCCTCGTACCAGGGACCTGTCATACGGCCAGCCATCAATAAACGGCAGCAATCAATCATGGCTGGCATCAATATGAGGGTATTACAGGGAGTGCTAAGATTTATCTAGACCAGGGAGTACTAAGATTGATCTAGGCCTGGGAGAGGTACTTCACATTTCACATGGAGTAAGACTTTTTAGTACAATGTTACAAACCTTTTCTATCTTTGAAGGTAGTTCATGACCTCATTTGAGATTATGGTGAGTTGATTCAGCAGGCTCAAATTTGTCTAAGGACTGTTCAAACAAGAATGCTATAGAAGTAGCAACAAGGTCTGCCAAAAATCCCCCTCCCCTGCCCTCCCCCACCCCCAAAAAGTGTTGGTGTGGAAGATGTAATATACATTTCACTGTAGTTTTCTCCTGGATTAGAAGAAAGACAAAACAATAAATGATCTTTTTTAACATTTTGAATTTCAACTTCTTGTACTTTTACAGACTATTTATTGGTCCTGGGTAAAAACCTAATGTAATTGCAATGTTGTCTTGCATGCATGTAGTCAATGGGGCATGTGCCTCCTCTTCCTCCCCCACCCACAAATTTGTGTGCCAGAGTATGAAAAATAAGGCCAGATAGGGTTCTTGTGAACCTACATAATCACAAAATGAATTAGATCTGTTTTAACCTACATGAAGCAATACCATTCCTTAGGAGAAATGGTCCATCAATCATTCACGGTTAATGCACAAATCACCTTAGGCATATGATACACAGCTATTTTTACCACCATTTTTGAAAACAAGTTTCTCCCACTAAGACACCTAACACGGATGAGTAATTTCAATGACAAAAGTGCTCTGATTGCCCAGCACTACCTTTCTGTAATTTTGTACACGCAAATAACCTTGGGCTACTTGGATATGGTGTGCATGGGAATGGCAGATAAACAATCATTGTTTGGAGTGGAAACACAATACACTGAACAGGAAGTCAGGTTGGTAATTGTCATACCTGAGTTTTCACGATTAACTCGGGTGTCAGGTGCGGGTAGGCTTAAAGAGAAACTTTTCGGCATGTATATCAAGTCAGCTTTCATCTAATCTTGCCCCCGGCTGACATAATATAATCTCTCTGGCACAATTTGGCCATCAGTATGGTGCAGTGAAACCCTGGAAACAAACCCAGCTAACATTCCTGTGCATATCCCATTTGGTTTTTTTGCATGGCTCTTGCTACAGTCCAATAAATCATATATAACCTCATATCATATATTATGTATGTAACAATATTCAGATTCAAAAGCTTCATTAATATTTATTTTATAGCCTCATTAATATTCATATAATCAGTTTTATTGTTCATTTCAAATCATGATGAACTTGTTCTAGCTTTATAATTTATTTGAGTGAAAGTTTCTTAATCATCGCTACTCATTGAATTTTAATTATGTAAAAAGAATTATATGAATTAAAGAAACCGGAGGATCTCACGAATTATTAAAGAAGTCGGAAGAACATCTGTTGTTTTTTCTCGCTTGATTTCATCAGTACTGTGCTCGCACTAAAGGTTGCTTTAAGAATTAAAAAAGTGAATTACGGCTTAAGGTAAGTGTTCGTGTAAAATGTCAGGCAATTGTTTCAAAATTGTGGTTTTTACCAAAGTATAAACTGAAGTCTGGGTTTTTCTCGAATTGTATGTAAAATATGGAAATTTTGCTGTGGAAAACACATCCCATGGAGAATCCAGACTATGTGCCTAAAAAATAGGATTTAAAGGATGTGATTTTTCTTACCGAGCTAGGAAACAAATATAATGGCGTTGATAAAGGGGGTCAGGGGTTATCTCCCTCCCCCTCCCCAAGCCTTGGAAAGGAATTTGTCTGATATTTTGATGATGGGGAAAGATAGGTGCAGCATTGCCTCATGGGGTTGGAGGAAGGAGGAAGGACCTACCCACAATTAGAGAAGTGAGGTTCGGAGTCGAGAATGTTCCTGCACTTCCATTGGCCTTTCATTTCTTTTGGTGTGCATGCATTTGTACATGTGTTTTCATTTGAAATCTTTGAAGACTTTTTACGTTAGAAATTCACAAAATTTGAAGGAATTTATTCAGGGATTTAGCCAGCCTTTTGGATTGGTGGAGTTGCAGAACAAAAATATTTGCTGATAGGCGTAATTTTGTTTCTCCAAAATTGTGTCAAAATAGCAGTCTTTAAAAGAACACTAGACCGAAAGGGCATATTTTTAGGGGTTCCCCCCAAAAAATCAAATGCTTATCTAGCACGCAATGGTATAGCAATTTTCTGGTTAATGTGAACATTCAAGTAACATTTGCCTTCATGTCGTATGTGGGCTATGGAGACAAGAAGTTTTTTATCTTTTGTGGATAATATATTTGTGAAATTCGCAAAATCGAGCGCCCTCTCTTTTTGGTCTAACGCTCCTTTAAATTGTTCAAAAACTAAATTTTACTGAAGAGCAACGAGAAAAGTCATTGCCTCAAATCTGGCTTCAAAATTACTGCACTTTTTAGCAAAATTGTTGGACCTTCTCACAAACTTTGTGGACTTTCTCACAAACTGTGTGGACCTTCTCACAAACTTTGTGGACCTTCTCACAAACTTTGTGGACCTCGCAAACTTTGTGGACCTTACAAATTTTGTACACCTTCTCACAAACTTTGTGGACCTCACAAACTTTGTGGACCTCACAAACTTTGTACACCTCACAAACTTTGTGGACCTTTTTTACCTTCTGGGGAGCCGTTGGGGGCGCTAGAAGAAAATATATAAGTTATGTCACATGTGCTGTCAAATATGCTCTGGAGCACACAAAGATTATGTGGTTTTTTGTAGTATTCACTCCTTCATCCGTGATCAAAATGTTTTTGAAAATGAAACCTTAAAAGAAATTGTTTAGTGGTCACACTCGGCTAGCTTAATTACATATTGTCTAAAGACAATGAAAGGAGCAGTACATTCATTCATGAAGTTATAAGATTTGATTCCAAGACTATTTAAGTTTATATATAGACCTTTGATTCTCTTATTCTAAGTAAATCTTTGTGAAGATTTTATAGAAAACTTTTTTGGAGTCTGTTTGTTGGGCCTTGAAATCATTGGGTATATGTTAGTAAAACAGTCAACCGAAAAGAGTGCCTTTTGAATCTTGATTGACGGAAAAAAAGCCCAATTTTCCCCATTCATTTTGTTCATTTCTGGAAACTGATGTGTTTTTTTTTCTTCATAAGCTGAAGTGATTTTTGTAGAGTTTTGTGAAACTAGTCAAAATGGTTAACATAAAGAGTGACAATGTAAAAATACAAAAAGGTGTTTAAGAATTGACAGTGGTATCAAGAGGTTGTGGATGGCACCTTGTAAATCAGCCACCATAGGTGGAGCAAGGGGACATTCCCCTCCCCCTCCTACTTTTCCTCCCAATTTGTATTTTTTGTATTGAATCTCAATGTGATTTTGTCCCCATCATATGGGAATGTTTGTTTCATACGCTTGCGATAATCTGTGCTAAACACTCTGAAAAATTGCACTTATTTTGCACTTCAAACGTAACTAAAGAGTCTCTGAATATTTTGTTCCATTTCAAACGGTATAGAGAACTTCAATTTATTATCTATCATTTGAGACAATTTTCATTTAATTATTCCAAAATAAAGTACCGTACTTTGTAAGCTATAAAATGTTTTTTTTTTTGTGTGTTTCAATGAGGGTGCAAGCAAAATCACAAGGTTATTGCCGCTTTGACCTTTAACTAATGAATGAAAGTATTCGGGAGTCCATTTCACACGGCCTGACAATTAACATATATCTATTTACAATATCCAAAGTTATTCGTGCAAAAAAGGTCCCGTACTTTCCAAAAATTAGAAAGCGATGAGAGAAAACATTTCGTGTCCACTTATGTATCCCTTTATTTTAATTCTGACATATTCTTAGCACGCCCAAGCTGCGTGGACTGTACTATTGTGTGCAGAGGGTTTCCTGTTGTTTGTGTATTGTAAACATGCTGTGAAGAGGCGAATAAGGTTTTCCAATGTCGGATTTTGGATGATTTTCTTCCATTTTTAACAGTTTTCTTGTATATTTTGTTACACTGAGATATATTTCTTATAATATATACTGTATTCATCAGAAATTGAACCATTATTTGGCTGAAATATTATCAACAACAATCAGGAACGAAGAAGTACAAGAGCGAGGAATAACGACAAAGTTAGGTTGCATGATGATACCAAAAATTAAGAACTACGCTATTTATTAAACTTTTTAAGACTTCGTTCTTGAAACCAACCCGCATTATAATGGTACAATCCAAATCCTACCAAGTTTATTTGTAGTTTTCCGTAACACATGACAGCTAGTTCTGCAATTTTTTTCCTTATGCACGTTTTAAGATAGTACATCCCCATATGGTTGACCTTCCCCTTTCCTTCACTTTTGACTTTTCCCCCACTTGACTTTTCCCTCACTTTACTTTTCTCTCACTTTTGACTTTTTCCCACTTTTGACTCCCCCCACCCCTCCCCCACTCCACTTTCAGTAGGCACATCCTACCCATGTCAGCCACCTTATTCAGTTCCTTTTTAGAAGGTGTCATTACATGTTTCACAACATGTTTCCAAGTTTTTGTAAAAAAAACAGAATGATTTGTAATTATTTTCTCTTCACTTTAGTATATTTTTGTTTTGTTTGTTACATCAGGATCTGTTACCATTACTTCTTTGAGCTGTATCATGGTCAAATTAGCTTTTTAATATGTTTCAGGGATGTAGGCCTCCAGCAAATGTCCTTGTGAGCACCTGGGATCCATGAAAATGATCAAATTAAGAGTGATGTGTTAGGTGTATTATAATATTACTTGGTATGATCAACATTTATTGAGTATGGAAGGAATTGCAAAATGACAGTTCAGTGGTTAGAGCAAGAACCTGTATTGAAGCACTAGCATTATTTGAAATGGGTAATTGAGGGTTGCAACAACACATTAGGGTGGAAACCCCATGGGCCCCATATCTAGATTCTAGGGGCCTCACCTAGTAACAGTATGATATGTTTTTTGGGGATGCCATATGTCAAATTTCCCATGGACCACCAAAAACAACTTCGGTCACTGGTGTAGTGTGAACTTTAACTTACTAATTATGAAAAAGTTGTTTTTGTAATTTTAAAACTTGAAAAAAGGACGTTAAAGTAATCTGTCAAGGTAAAAAAAATACTACTACTCAATTTAAAGAATTAGTACAGTGCTTAAGCAAGTCCATCTTATATGAAAGAGGACTTAAAATGGTGAAGAAAGCATTCAAAAATCTTATTCTTTCCCCAATTTTCTTGGGATCGTTGGCTATGTTCACACCTATGCACAATTCTATGGACAGCATGATTTCCTCTCAGACAACATGCAATCCAGAATTCAACACCCCATGGAAAAGTGTCTTAGCTTAATTTGTTTTTCTTAAATAAAAAAGTGAATTTCACCAAATACCAGTCAGTTGAAGGTGTGATATCGACATGAGGACATTCAGTTCTAATTTTCTAATTGGTAGAAATTTCAACCAATTGCAATACACGCTTCTTTCGCACCATATTAGTCATACGGCAACATCTTCCAATACAGCGATGATTTGGCCAAATGGATAAGGCGCTGGGCTTCGCTCCTGCTACAAGCGATTTGCTTTTGTTCCAAATGTAACGAGTTTTAATCTCGTCATGGCAGAATTTTGTCTTTGTCTTTTCCTTTCATTTTAATTAAAACATTGAGCTATTAACCAAATTATTTAACATGAATAGCTCCATTATTAAAATAATGAAGAATTTGTACAGCTCTGGTCAACTCAGCCGTTTAATGATGTGACACATACATACTGTGCGTACAACCAGGGAACTCCCTGGTGCAACATGCATGCCAGGACTTTCCATACAGCTGTGTGGCAAGTCCTTGGTGCATGTACCTAATCTACACACACTGTATAATATTACGTTTCTTTTGTAATCGTTGATGACGACGTGTGTAAGTATATGGCTTGTCCTTACTGACGTCATTTTGATTTGTTTTGATACAACATCGTATCTTTAAATAATTAAGATTTTAGCTTTTTCAACAAAAAAAAGCGATAAAACATTTTTTAATTTTGAAAATACTTGATCTATTTTTTTTCTTTTATGACTCACAGGGGGTGCCTAATTCAACCCCCAGGACCAACTCTTGTCCTCTTTTAGTATTGATACCTGTGTTTCTCCATGAAACGTTTTGAATGTATTTTATCAAGTAACTATAAGTTTTCTAAACATATCTGAAGACAGTAAATCTAAAAGTCTTTATGTAGTGCAAGAAGTTGACACAGCAGTGTATGATATTTTACATAGACATGTTATTCAGAGTTTAATCACATCAGTAAAAAGAAGCTCTGGGTGGAAAAGTGAAGCATTTTATTTTATTTTTTTGCTAAGTCGTGGGAATATTTGATGCTTATGTGGCTAAAAATACTTAACTATACATCAGAGACAATAATGATTTATTTAAACATCCATATCAAAGGTTTTCAGTACCATCACATGCACGAAGAGTGTGTTTGATTATTCTTGAGACTCAAGAAAAACATGTTTTCAGTTTTCAGCCACCAGTTCCTTTAAATGCTTATTATTTTTCTGCCACTTTTTGTGTAAAGAATATTTATTACTCAGTGATTCTACCTTTAAGGATAGAAGAAAAAGTGATTTAGAAAGTTACTGTAAAATAGCCTCTTACGGTGGTGTAATTTAAAGGATGAGTTCAGTGGTCAAGTTTATACATGAAAGAGGACATTAAATGAAACAAAATGGTGAAGAAAGTATTCAGCATTCTCATTCTGTAAAGGAGATATTCAAGTTAAAAGCTCTGTCTAATTGTTTCAAGTCCTCTTTTGTATAAGATGGACTTGCTTGACCCCTTTAAGAGTATGAAAAGACTTCATCAAAACTGGAATATAGAAAGTTATTCTTGATAGCTCATTCAGGTTAGGACAGATATTTCACAATCCGGGACTTGCATCGGTTTGAAAATGAAAAAAAAAAAAATTATGCTGCCAATTGAGAAGCAGGTTTATTTGAGACATAAAAATATGGTGGATAACCTTGTGGGTTTCTTCACTCTTTAATTATAGATGTGGGGAACTATTTTGAAGTTAATTTGCAACATTGTCCAGTTTACTGGATGGAGTAAAAGTAATGTTGTCCAGTTGACTGTTGTAAATGAAAGCTTGTTCAGTTTTTTACAGTAATAGAAAGGTTCCGCGGTTTGAGCCTAGTAAAAGGTTGTCCAGTTTAATGGAGTAATAGTAAGGTTTCTCAGATAACCAGAGTAAAGGCAAGTTTCTCCAGTTTACTAGAGTAAAAGTAAGGTTAACCAGTTTACCAGAGTAAAAGTAAGATTGTCCAGTTTACTGCAAGAAAAGTAATGTGCAGTTTATTGCAGTAAAAGTAAGGTTTAGTTTACTGGAATGAAAAAGTAAGGTTCAGTTTACTGGAGTAAAAGTGAGGTTCAGTTTAATGTCCTGGTAAGGTTGTTCAGTTTAAAACCAAGGATGAGGGATTGTAAAGTTCTTCAATTGCAAAATTAATGTCTGTGGTTTGCTTAATGAATTATTGCATGTTTTGTTTATTAAACATAATTAGAGGATAATTTGTTATTTGTAGGAAAAAGAGAATTTTGTGTTTAGTTACCAGGGATGTGAACGATAAAGAGATGTTTCAAGAATAATTTTATATGATGAGACAGGGGTGTAGGAAGCTTTTGATTAGTGAGGGGGGCACGACCTCTTAGGGGGTACCAGTTTCCCAAGTGATACGCATATGTCCGCCTGTTTGTAGATAATAAAGTAAAGTAAAAGTGCCACTTCATTTTTTAAAAGCGGCAACTTTGGGAACCCATTTCCCCATCATGGAACTGACAAAAGTTGCCAGTTTCCTACTATTAGGTCAGTAATTAAGGGGTATTTTATTTTGAAAGGGGAACTTTCCTAAAAAATATTTTAATGTGTCCGCAAATTCCACCAGTTCTTGTACCTTTGACAGTAATTGAGAGGCACTTTTGTCATTTTTCGGAAAAGTGGGAGAAAGTACTCTCCCCCCCCCCTTTCTTTCCCCGCCGGTTCCTACACCTATGGGATGAGAGATTTTGAAATGAAAGAGATAGCAGATGATCTAAAGAGAGAATATAAAATGTTAAATATGCAAAATGCCTTCTGTGTCTTTTTGTCTTGTTTTGCATCAATTTGTTGGGCACCCGTAGTAATAATTTAGAGGTTTACAGCCCTAGGCAGGAATTTTGTTTTCGTATAAAAGAGCAACAAACCTTGAATTTCCTGTGCTTATTATTTTTTAAATTTTAAAGGGCACTTCTCAACAAAAGGGGCTCGTTCTTGGACGAACCCCCTCCTCCCCTGGCTACGGGCATGGTATGGTTTTATCTGTTTTCCCTCAACTGAAAAAGTTATTTCATCCAAAGTGAGGTTTTTCATTGCAAGATGGCCTTGTAAAAAGAATGATTTCCTCTCCCTGCTATCCTCCCTTTCAATTTGCTATCCTCCCCTTCAATTTGCTATCCTCCCCTTCAGTTTGCTATTCTCCCCTTCAGTTTGCTACCATCCCCTTCAGTTTGCTACCATCCCCTTCAGTTTGCTACCATCCCCTTCAGTGTGTGCTATCCTCCCCTTCAGTTTGCTACCATCCCCTTCAGTTTGCTACCATCCCCTTCAGTTTGCTACCATCCCCTTCAGTTTGCTACCATCCCCTTCAGTTTGCTACCATCCCCTTCAGTTTGCTACCATCCCCTTCAGTTTGCTACCATCCCCTTCAGTTTGCTACCATCCCCTTCAGTTTGCTACCATCCCCTTCAGTTTGCTACCGGCATCCCCTTCAGTTTGCTACCCGGCATCCCCTTCAGTTTGCTACCGGCATCCCCTTCAGTTTGCTACCCGGCATCCCTTCAGTTTGCTACCCGGCATCCCCTTCAGTTTGCTACCCGGCATCCCCTTCAGTTTGCTACCCGGCATCCCCTTCAGTTTGCTACCCGGCATCCCCTTCAGTTTGCTACCCGGCATCCCCTTCAGTTTGCTACCCGCCATCCCCTTCAGTTTGCTACCCGCCATCCCCTTCAGTTTGCTACCCGGCATCCCCTTCAGTTTGCTACCCGCCATCCCCTTCAGTTTGCTACCCGCCATCCCCTTCAGTTTGCTACCCGCCATCCCCTTCAGTTTGCTACCATACCCTTCAGTTTCCCAAACTTAGTGCTTAAAAACGAAAGGAAAACAAACTGTGGAAGATGGTATATATTGTTTTACACAAGTATAATTTCAGAGTCAAATGATTTTATTTGAATAAATTTAACTTCACAATATATTTGAATACAATTATTAGTCCGGTTCATACCCCTGATCGGGAGAACAGTTTTGTTCTCCCGATGGTGGATCCTTTACAGAAGTATCCCACAATGCATCTATCCAAATTCAAAGTTTGTATAGGAATAACGTAAGAATCAGACACATTTCAAGCACGGGGAACTCAAACTACTGCGAGGGGTTCAATTTTCCTTCACGATTTGAAATAATGGCATATGAATTATTTTTTCACAGTGCGCTTTAAAAATTCACTGCAGTTTTCAAGAAATTTGAAGAAAAGTGATGAATTCTTATTATGTATTACCATTAGGCAGTCGCGCTTTAACAAGAACTTCTGAAATTATGAGAAATAACTTGGGGAATTGTGAAAATTATTTGCCAATAACTGCGTGATAGTAACGAAGTTGTTTTACTTTCGCGAAATTGAACATGAACAAAGCAAACTTTGTTACAAACCTTCAATGAAATGACTGATAAGCGTCTATGACTGAAACTTCACAATAAAAGTGGCGACTTCCATACATTGCTGTAGGCTCAGTGCGTATGCTTGCGTCACCCGGTCAGGGGACTTATTAAGTCCCCCCAATTGGTGGTACGAACCGAACTGATTATGGGCAACACTCTGACTGTGGGATAAACTTGAAAGACGTCCTCCCCTCCTTCAGTCTTGCTTTTTGTATAAAAATTGTTTCTTTCCTATATATGGCTCATACCCACCCTTTAGTGGCGTAGTCATGGGGTATATCATCCTCGTTTCAAAACAAGGAAAATTGTTAGGAGACGTGGAGGAATGAGATTATAATGATTAAATTACATAAAGGCCATTTATAGCAAATATGCGTGGTTCATTCAGTGGCGCAGGGATAACACCCCCTCCCCACCCCCACACACATACACACTGCACTTTTTGGTGGAATTTACTCTGGCTCCCGACCACTTAAATGTTTTCGTCATTGAAGGATTAGTTTAGTGTTCAAGCAAGATGTATCTTCTATGAAAGAGGGCCAAAGAAAAACAACCTGATAAGAAAGCAATTAAAAACTTTTTCTAATACAGAGATAGGTAATTTTGCATCACTTGTGTAGAAATGGCTGAATCAAGCTAGTTGTGACGTCACATCCTCAAAGCCTTTATGTAGTCTGTCATGTTGTTTCCTGCGATTTTGTGGCTTAAAAACAATTGGATATGTCAGGAAAGTAATAAAACAGAATCTAATGGTAGCACGAAATTAATTATTTGCCCCTTTGAAGCCTATGATAAAAGAGTCAAGTTCAGAGACTGTTTTGTACCAGAACGCAAAAGATTTATTATATTTTGTAATGTTTCCCGAAAAGTTCTATATAATATCTTTCGAATGAGGGTACTTTAAATAGGGGGTCACTATATAGGTTTTGGGCCTCCTTTTATTTAGGCTGAAGTAAAGAAGTGTTTGTACACCCTCACCAAATGACTTAAATTTGGGTAAGACGTGTATGAGTCCATGGTAAACTAGTTCCCCATAAAACTTTTTCTGAAACAGATCGCCTCAAATTTGGATGTACCTATCCATTCTCTACTATTCCTGGAATTCTTCAACTTCTCAGCTTCCTGTCCCATAAAGTGGGACATGTCGAAAATATTTTTTATTAGCCTTTTCTCTGGTGGTTCTTATTTTGGGCTGGCGTGATTATACCTAGTTAGTTCTGTGCTACCTAGTAAGAGTAATCAAAATTTACCACCTGACAAAACTTTGAGGGAAAATAATTAATATTAAGCAAAAAAGTTCAGTCAAGTTTCTTTGACATACATTAACAATTGTGATGATGAAGGAAATGAACTTTTTAATGGAATAAGATATTGATAGTGAAATATATTAACCAGGCTGTTTCTATTCAATTTCTCTTTCATATAAGGTTAATTAGCTTGACCTTTAAACTAATCCTTTAATCAATTTAGAATAAAATTTAGGGCGGCGGAGCCGGGGGCTAGGGGATTCAGCCCCCAATAATTTAGTTGAACATGTGTTATCACTTTACCTGACGTCATTATAACCCTCCCCTCAATATTTTGAACGCTCCGCCGTCCCTGCTCCTAGAAAACCCAAAAAGCTGACGAGTCTCACTCTATCCTTCATCATACTGTAGTCGAAATGTTAGGAAATACGAATAGCGGTGTGTTCCAGGAGCGCATCTTCGAATAGGTGTTCCTAGAGTCTCAGTTGTGTAGCCAGCCTCCAATAAGTGCAAGATCCATCCATGACATTAAAAACTATGGGGTCACTTTGATAACGCTATTTTTGGAACACAGGGGAGGAGAGTGGATACCTCATGCCCACCGTGCCTACGCCACTGGTCCCTTTTCCAAGCCACAGGTTAAAGTACTTTCAAACGATCTATAATTTTCAATTATTAAAAAAGCTTATCGGTATAAAATTCAAAAGATATAATCAGATAAAGACATACCCTAAGCCAGCCATTACACCTCAAATTTTAAGGTACCAACACAAATTGGAAGCTTTGGTCAATTTTAACCACAGAATCTAATGATTATTGGACTATTTGTTTGTTTGCTGTTTTTTTGCTCACTTTAAATCTCAAAATAAAATGGTCATCATTAATAGCAAGAAATTTGCTCCGCTATTAGGTCTTACCTAAATATATATTAAGTATAAATTATTTCGTTATGGTAATTATCATGTTTACATGACAAGTTACCAAACAATCTCACTAAGTAACTTCGTAAAGTGGTTATACTTCCCTCAATCAAGACTTCTTATAATATTATTCAATCTGTGATTTCTTTGTAAAAGTGCGCCCTCGTTTGTAATTTCACGTCCTGATGCTATGTGTTTTCTCAAAACAAACAGGGGCTCTTGTTAAAAAGTGATGTAGGCATGGTGAACAAATGAGATAAATATATCAAATTTCATGTAAATACATTTTAGAATGCGAAGAAAAAAATCCGAAAAATATTCACTTTCATGTTCTTTCAATTTTGTTTAATTCCCCAGCATCCTAAATTTAAGAAACTTTAAATGGGACATTGATACCCCTCCCCCTGCCCCCTGCCCTTCCCCCTTTGAAAAACCTTAACTAAAAATGCGTTGGCCAAACTGCTTTCAAAAAGAATGAATAACTTTGCATTATGTTATAAATTTTCGATCCTGATGATTTAGTACATGTTTGTGATATTAACCAGAAGGTGTGAGGGAAGGAAGCAAACTGCCCCCTCCGAAGGTGTTATGTGTGACCGGTTACATGCTTTCTGCCCGGTTGGAAGGTAAAATTGGGAATACATTAACAAAAAATGAAAAAATGTGGTAGCATTATTCATAATTTGCGAAATTTGGCAACAGTTTCCGAAAATTGAAGAGAATTATCCGAAATATGAAGAAAGCTTTCAGATTAGCAGCAACGTTTCATGGAAACTTATTTTACCAGTACAATGTTTTCACTAGTAACCGGTATTTATTTATTTATTTTATTCATTTATTTATCTTTTGTGGGGGCGTGGGGTAGGGGGGGGGGGATTCTTGACTTCTTTCATACGACGGGTATCAAAATTGTATAAATTCATACAGCAGTTACCAAAAAATCTGTCATACTGCGGATATGTTTTTCGGTTGGTGGGCTGCACACCCCTACCACTTTTAGTACTCCCAACCCAACCCCCACCCTTTCCTAAGAGGTCACACTTCCTACGGTCCTTGGTGAAACATGCCTATATTTTAATTCAAGTTCGACTGCAAATAAATCAATTGTTTGTTTATGCGACTCATCAGGCTATCAGTTTCGAGACCCATGGACGAATGAAGGACTTATCCTGCTGGAGATCTAGGAATAACATGGACTAAGTGCAGGAACAATAAGGGAAGTTTATTTAAACTTCAACACTATCAGCTACTTCTTCTTGCAGTCTTAACTCTTATGGACACCTAAAAGCAGCTTGGTACACATTCCTGTGCATTGTCATTATAATCTGCCACAGGTCAGCACAGTACATCATGTTTCCTCCCACAGGAGACATTTCAAGAGGTGTTTCATTGTGTGTGGTTCTGTACCACAATCACAGTCAACCGGGTTGAATGTATATCCCCATTTATTCAGGGTCACCTTAACACGTCCAACTTCCGTCCTTAGGCGGTTAAGGCATTTCCACTCTGTCCATGTGGATTATGCACCAACTGGAATTATTTTGCCGTCAACCCCATTGTAACATGGAGGTGGGAGGTCAGCGAGTCTATCTTCCCACATGGTGACACAAGTTTCAAAGGAGTGGAATAGGAAGTTATCCCGTTCCCGCCATCTTCAAAAAGCCCTGCCCCCATTTTACCGACTTTCTCCATTAGCTATTGACTTTACCCAACAGCGGAGCATCCAAAAGTCGGAGCCCAACCGTGACTTTTGATGTCAACGTCCAAAATAAATTATGGTCCAAAGTTTCCAGTAAAAACATTTGTTTTTAGATTTAAATAATGATTTAGAATCACGATTAAAAAAACCCTCAAATTCAGGATCATGTTCAGTAGCGGCGGTAGCGCTAGAGTACCCCCCCCTCCTCCCCTTGCTCATTCCCCTCCATATGCATGAGACAACGCTGGTCCTATCTTTCCCCAGCATCAAAATCCTGGTGCCGCTCTGATCATGTTTGGTCAGATGGATTTTCCAATAAGGAATAAAATTATCAGACAAATTGCTTTGCGAGGCTTAGGGAAAGGGGTAGGGGATATCCCCTTGGTTAAAAGTATCATAGCATAGAAATAATTTTTTCTGGGAGTGCTGAAAGTTTGAAACTTTAATTCTGACTACCCCCACCCCCTTCCCCTTCCTTCCCTTCCTCCCTCTCCTAGAAAGGGTATATACATTGTTCTGCTCCCATTCATTTTTAAAATAACATATGTATAGTTAGAATACTTAACTAAGATAAATTTACAAAAACCGTATCATCATGCAGGCGCGTTAGTATCTATTCTTACTTGGGGTGTAAAATATAGGATTTACCTACGACCTCTAATTAACGTACCGCATTAAAAAAAAATATTTCACCCTCCCGGACAGCCGGAATGCCGGATCACGAATGCTCTCTCCCCCACCTCCTCCCCTGTTGGAGGTATTATGAGATGTTTTTTCCTTTCTGATAATTGTATGATTTCTTCCCGTTTGGGAGGTAAAATTGAGAAATCATTCAGAAATATATGTGCCATTTTCTGCTTGTAACAGGGAATATTTGGGAGTTTTTAGGATAATGGTTTACTGCAAGAAACTATTAGGCTGCAATTAAGTCACTACGTGATTAGGGCATGACGATTCGTGCTATAATTATATAATGACTTTGGAATCGTAGAGACAATACAGTTAAGGTAAACAACAAAATCTATGACAAAAGTGGTCAGCCCTCAGACCCCGCTTCCTACGCCTATAAAAAGTATACGTTGAAGAAATTGTAAGATCATTTCCTTTAATGAAAAAAAATGAAAAACATATTCTTCCACACTTTCTTATTGATATGGCACCAGTTCTTAGTGATATTGCGCACAAGTCACAAATTTCGCCGTATTTATCGCTTTCCAATCTGCTTCCTTCGATATATATCTTGCGAATAGGAAAACTATTAAGGTATTAAACCTGTTGAGCAAAAACGATAAACTTTATTCAAACCAGAGAGCTTCCACACTCTTTGTTCAAACATACACAAAAAAACTTTTACCAAACAAACTTTAAAGTTGATTGGTCAATCACCGGGGCAATTCTAATTTGGGATTTCCCAAAGGCCGTTGAATTTGCATGCAAATATGTTTATGCACGCAGTTTCACTTTCACCCTGGAACAACCTCAGCGGGTCTTCTTAGTTCAACGTTGCAAAAAATTGTTCATGTACGTGGCATAATTCGGATTTAGGATTTTATTTAACGTTTGGGATCAGTCGAGAGCATTGATTTAGTCGCTTTTTGCAACAACTTTCGTGTAAAGATTTCCAGTAACCTGTGCAAGATAAAATGAAGTACTTTCACCAAATCTGTTTCATCGTGGTTGTCGCGTATTCACTTTTTACAGAGGTAAGGGTTTGTAATTTAAGTTGTACTACCCTAGTACTAGGAGTAAACACAAACCATTTGCACCCTATCGGGCAAAGGTATGTGTGGGAGTGGTGTTAATAGTAACTTGAGTAAGCTAGGCTTTTTCTTAAAAATTGAAGACTTCACCTAACTGGAAGAGATTTAATTGTTATTGAATATGATTGGGAATTCTGTTATTAAGGTTTTAGAATTGTGATTGGCTGGCCAACAGGGAGGCCTAACCTACACCTGAAAGGGAATTTTGATACCTGAATAAGTTAACTTTGACAGGACCAGTTTCCACCCACACCACTACTACTAGGCTAGTAGTACTAGTAGTACTAGTAGTAGGTGGGCTGTTGTTTAGACACTTGGTAAAATCCCTAATATATTGCAGTAAATTGCTATCAAGATTTTCCATTTATAATTACCAAAAATGTAAATATGTTACTGATTTAATTTTCATTTTACTAATAGCGAATATTGTTTTTTGATATTGTTGTGCTTAGGATTTTCTTATTATTGTTTAATTGCTGTTTCTTACCATGTGGACCCTAACCACATTTGTTCCCCTCTCCTACTCTTTCTTGGACCTCATTTAAAGTAACCCAACTTAAGTTGTATTGGTTTTCTGAAGTCTGGACTGTCTAAAATATTTGCAATCATGAAATTGTCATAATAATTTTTTTAATTTTTTTATTCATTTTCAGGCTCCCTGATTGTAACGTTTCTTCATTATTATCAATCTTATTATCTATATAGCAAGGCCCCCACACAGGTTTATGATTGGTGGGATGGGACCATAGTGTTAGTGGTGGGATGGGACCAGAGTGGTTGAGAGTGGTGGGATGGGACCAGAGTGGTGGGATTTTACCTTCCTGGTTGTATGCTTTCTTTCCAGTTGGCAGGTACCAGACTAAAATGTTTTCATTTTGCATGGGCAAAAGTAGCGCGGGCAAGTGACCTGTGATTTCTAGCCGATGCTCGGCCCAGGATGGCTAAATTTCACATAAATCTGTGCTGTTGAATGCTCGTCAGGTCTTGCATAACCATGCTGGCTTTGTGTTAGTACTATTGTTTAGATAGGCCAATTTTCTTCACATGCGTGGCCAGATCTATGGCCAGCAAATTGTGCATGGGCCAGGTGCCAACCCACGGAGCAAGCTGCGCGGGCCAGATCTTGCATGCACAAAGCAAACTCTCCAGACTGGGGCAGGTACATGTAAAATTGGGAAATTGCGCACTGAAATGAGCATTAAATTGTTAAGTTGAATAGTCTTTGAATTTTAAAAATAGCATGTTATGAGTAATCATAGTTTCACATTTTTTAATATATTTAAAAAATGTGAAGACAGGAAAACATCTCAAGATGCAAATTGTTTTTCTTTATATTTCTTTTCTTAAATTCAGACTGAAAATGTTCAAAATGCCTTCTCCAGCTTCTTCATTTAAATTATCTTCCCTTTTCAAAGAGAGGGTTAAAAAGCATTGGATTTACATAAGAAAATATAGACTACTGTACGTCCCATTCATACATCACAAGAGTAACACAAAAATTTGTGTATTTGCCCATACTTTTAAGAAATGGCAAATTTTCAACTGGTTTTAATGAATTTTGTTGCTTTCTTTATGTTTTTTAGTGGATTTTAAATCAATTTAGCTAATGTTGCCTCTACACATCCATTTACAGTACCTTTAGAATAAAAGTTGTAAAATTGAAAGAAAAATTAGTAAAATTTTAGGAACATTTCCCGAAATTGACAGAGACCTCCCAGAAATTAAAGAAAATAATGCAAAAATAAAGGAAATTTCCTGAGAAGTAAAGGAAATTTTCCAAAAACTAAAATTTTTAATTACCAACAAGTTTTATAGAAACTTAATTTACTTTAATTTGAAATTGTATTGCTTTGAAAATTAATGAAGTGTCATGGTCCCATTTTTCATTTTGACTGCTTTGGGACCCCTATAGGTTGACCTCCTAAAGGATGCGCCCCAAAAATTAGGCTTTGAAGGCCTTCCTGTGATTAGGTCTTTCCCTGGTGAGGCCTTCCCTGGTGAGGCCTTCCCCTGGTGAGGCCTTTCCCTGGTGAGGCCTTCCCGTGATGAGGTCTTCCCGTGCGTGGTAAGGCCTTCCCGTGCGTGGTGAGGCCTTCCCGTGATGAGGTCTTCCCGTGCGTGGTGAGGCCTTCTTGCGCGTGGTGAGACCTTCCCGTGCGTGGTGAGGCCTTCCCGCGCGTGGTGAGGCTTTCCCCCACATGGTTAGGCCTTCCCGCCCGTGGTGAGGCCTTCCTAAGTGGGTGGGGCCTTCCCGCGCGTGGTGAGGCTTTCCCGAGCGTGGTGGGGTCTTCTCATGGTGGGGCCTTCCCCTGATGAGGTCTTGCTGTGCCTGGTGAGGCCTTCCCGTGCGCGTGAGGCCTTCCCGTGATGAGGTCTTCCCTTGCGTGGTGAGGCCTTCCCGTGCGTGGTGAGGCCTTCCCGTGCGTGGTGAGGCCTTCCCGTGCGTGGTGAGGCCTTCCCGTGCGTGGTGAGGCCTTTTGAGGCCTTTGCGTGGTGAGGCCTTGAATGGTGAGGCCTTCCCGTGCGTGGTATTATCTTCTCCCCCGGGTGAGCCCCCCTCCCCTTCCCCGTGGTGGGTTTTCCCAATTGGTGGGGCCTTTCCATGGTGGGGAATGTGTTTTGAGGACTTCCCGTGGTGGGTTTTCCCCATGGTGGGGCCTTTCCGTGGTGGGGACTTCCTGTGGTGGAATTAATAATTGGATTTGTTTTATAAATGAATTAAAACAATGACTATACAGTTAAATCGAGAAATATTTTGCCAAATATTTGATTGTAGATAATAAAGTTTCAAAAAGTTGGGGCGGAGGAAATGCTGCCATTGTTCCCCCCAAATCTTTATTTTTATTTTTATTTTTCTATGGTCTGGTTTAACATTAAAATTTATTCTTCATTTTATTTTCATCAACAGGCAGCAGATGATGAGGTGGATGCAGTCGTAACCGAAGAGGTGGATGCACTCGTAACCGATAAAGTATTCTTCACAGTGGAGATTGGCGGTGAGCCTGCAGGCAAGATTGTCCTTGGACTGTTTGGTGATGCAGTGCCAAAGACAGTCGACAACTTTGTCCAGTTTGCTGAGGGTGAAGGAGATCAAGGGTACAAGGGATCTGCATTTCACAGAGTCATCAAGGATTTTATGATTCAAGGTTTGTGAAAAAGAATTGTCAGGCTCATTGGTGTGACATACTGTATGTTGAATGTTGGTAGTGCATGCAAATTAGATTATGAATATTCAGAAATGTGTCGTATTAAATCCTCTGCCAATTTCAGCAGAAACTGAGGTGGAGTTTTTCTCCGCCTGCAAATCATCCACACATTTTCTACCACTGTAATTTGTTATGTAATGTTGATATTAATCAGTGTGTATGCATGCAATAAGAATCAATTTTATAATCATAAAAACAGTCATTTTGTCATACGTTCTAATACATGGGAGGAGAAGTTAAGAGTTAAATCCCATTAAGTAGAGCTGTGAACGTTTAGGGATTTTAGTAAACGTGTACACGCCAAAAAAAGCGAGCGTGTATCGTTTACACGCGTTTAGTACCGTAATTTTCAAAAATACACCAAAATTGCTTCAAATTTACGATGCGAAGTAAAAAAATCGCGTAACCAGTATGGCAAAAGTATTGACTCCATTGCCCAAATGGACGCTCGAGGTTTGCTTTCCAAACGTAAAAAGTTTACAGTTATAAATCATCATTTTTATGGAAAATATGCATGGAAATTCAGTTTAGAAAGAACATATAACTTCCTTTCAATGTCATTTAAACTCAACATTGCATAACTTTTTTTGCCATACTCGCTACGGCTTTCAAAGTTCTAATGTAAAAATCATGCATACTAGGCCTATGATACCGCGCCGTAAAACATTTCAAAACTACGCCACCACCCAGGAAGTTCTGAAATATCAGTCCTCTTTAAAAAATGGCCGCCATCTTTGCGAAGCATCTAGAACTTCAGTTCTGTCAAAACCTTTTAATGTTTGTTTATTTTGCAATATTTTTTCTTTCTTGCAAAATTTATTTAATTCATCAGGTAATGTTTCATTTTGATTGTATTTGTTGGTCGATTTAACAGCTTGCAAAACGGGCCTTGATTGCGTGGGATTTAAAGCCTTATGGCCTAACGTTAGGCCTATTGTTTGTTTCATTGTTTACTGCTGCACATTCACGGTGCATTTTACAAGTTAGCCTACTCAGATTTCGGCGAAATTAAAGTGCATAATATCCCCATTCATAGATGATTACTGCGTATTTGTGATTCTCACATTTGAAAAGAATTATGCTAATCCGGTTTACAGTTTGTAAAAAGTCATTGATTGGAATTTTGTCAGCCGAATGTGCATGTAATTTGAATCATGAATAATCATATTGATTTTCAACGGCAAGAATGACAATGAAAAACGATTACTCGCAATGAAGTATTTAGTAAATGTTTACAAGGATTTGCGAGCATGTAGCATGTACACGCTAAATGGTCACAGCTCTACCACCAAGCCTCTAGGGCAAGGGTTCTTAATTCAAATTTTGCGAAAGGCCATGATTTCACAACAGCTTCAGGCGTGGGCCAATGACGTGGCAAAACCAACAAACAAGACCCATCAAAACAATCCATGAATACAAACAAGTTGAGAGCGTGTGTGATTAGAAGGATGTACTGTATGTCAGATGTCGGCAGTTCTCTTATCCACCTTAGCGGAACTAAAGATAACATTTTCATTTGATAAGCCGCAATGTTTTAGTGTGCTGATCTGCCTAGGAAAAACCCCAAAATAAATTAGTATCATGCGATTTTTACTGATCTCATTGGTTTGATCTTACATGCAATGCACTGTATTGCATTATATAATGACTATTGTTCGTGGGCCAGATTGAATTATCTGGCGGGCCTATTAAGAATTGCCGCTCTATGACCTATGAAGAACTAATCTTGAAATAATCCTTTACTTCGCTAACAAACAAAAGTTACTTTTTAGGTGGAATAATTTTCTAAATACACTTAAGGACCATGACCCATTTTTGTTTTAATCACAGGTGGGGATTTTATCAAGCGTGATGGCTCCGGGACCACAAGTGTGTATGGTGACTATTTTGATGATGAAAATTTCCTGTTCAATCATTATGGACCTGGCTGGATCTCTATGGCAAATGCAGGTAAGAGAAGGGAATGGCTGTTAGTGAGTGCATAATTGATATTTGCTTTTATGACTCAATTGTTGGTCACCTTTTAAATATTCATTACAAGTCCTTTGTAGGGGCTGATAAAATGTAGGTTACTTCTTGCGTTAACCTCTGAGACTTATGTCACCACAATTCAGAAGAGATTTTGAAAAGTTGAACTTTTGTTCAGATTTCCAGATCCAGACTGAAGTCATAATGATAATAAAGAATAATTGTGATTTGTAGAGCACTTTTCTAGAAATTGATCAAAGCAGTGTGTAAGTAACCATCATGTTAAGTATAAAATAAATGTAAATTACATTGTCATAAGAACAATTACAAAGTAGAGTTTTCAGGTTTTTTTTAAAATTTAGTTATAGTTGGCACAGTTTTTAAATCACATGGGATATTATCTCCTAACATATGTGGTGTATTAAGTTTATTTGATGTGACAAGGGAGATTTGTCATGCTAGATTTTGAAAAGTGTTTTCGCCTACTTTTTGGAAGAAAATTACAGCCCTGTCGCTCCCTCCCTTCCCCTCCCCCTCCTATTACTTAATGATGAAGGGGAATTATGACTCCCAAGTTCCATGGTGCTATCATCGCTGGATTTCTCTTTAGAAAAGCTGATACCCATTTACATCTGAGTATATGCAACTGAATTGATAGGTTTCGCTTAACTTAGTACCCTGGGTGTGCATCAATCTTAGTACCTTATGAATATGGGTTCCACCAGCAACTGCGCTCCAAGGGTGTGTCTAGCTGTATATATGCAGTATATATATATATATATATATATATATATATATATATATATATATATATATATATATATATATATATATATATATATATATATATATATATATATATATATATATATATATATATGCATATGTATATATATATGCATTTATATATATATATATATATATATATATATATATATATATATATATATATATATACATATATATATATATATATATATATATATATATATATATATATATATATATATATATATATATATATATATATATATATATATATATATATATATATATATATATATACATACACATTTATATATATACATACACATTTTATATATATATATATGATGGAGGAGGGGACTTAAAAACACATCTTAATTAGACATTCAAATAACTATCTTGGTCGGACATTGAAGGTTTTTAGTCCTAAGTTGTAGATTTTGGTCCAAAATTGAGGACTTTTGGTGGAAACTAAGTGTTTGGGTCCCAAAATTAAGGATAATTCAATTGATAGGAATAAAAAGTGCCAGTTATTTCAATCAATCCACATTCTTGTAAAGCCATAAATGATGCTCAGGCTGCTTTGCATAAAACAATTAAATGTTAAATCGATTGTATTTAAAGCAATTCTTGAATGAGTTGATAGCCTCGGCTAGGGATGTACCGGATCCAAATATTTGGATCCGCCGAACGGATTTTGCGGATCCAGGTTGAAATCGGCCGGATAAAATCCGCCGAACCGGATTTTTCATTGCTTACAACAATTCTCATAATCTTAAGAAACAAAGGGAAAGGGGTGGGGCAGGGGATTGTCAAGTTGGCTACTAATGGCTAGCAACCCAAAAATTTTGGAAAATAATAATTATTGGGCATATTGTGATGAAATCAAATCAAAATTAGTGAAAGTTCTGGATTAATCCTAACATCTTTAATATTATAAAACTTGAGACTGTCATACATGTGTTCTTACTGAGGAAGTCAAAAGTCAAATGACACTATGGAAGGAGGAAAGGGTCATTTATCTAACCTTAACATGTATTTGAAGTGCATGTATGTGCAAATTGTGTAAAAACTAAACTAAAATAATTAAGGACAGTAACAAGGTAATAGAAATGGATACGAATTCTTTCATGTTTTACATTTGGAAAGTAATTATTCTCTGAATTATTTTTGTGTTATTTCATTAAAACACCTTGGTACCCTGAATTACTTGTGAAACAGTTCGCTTAGATAAGTGCGGGGAAAAAACATTTTCTCTTTTTCAATAGCAGGAGAATCTAAGCAATGAAAAATTGTGGAAAACAAATTCAGTCAACCTACATGTACATGTACTTTTATCTACAAATTTCATTAATGTCTCCAACTGTAAAATTGTTAACAACTGGTGTGGTTTTATTTATCATCTGTTACAGCCCAATCTGTTTCAAAATTTCTATTGATTTCAAACAGCTACATGTCTTTATTCCATTTTAAATACGTAGATATCTTGATGAAAATGCAACTCATGCAGCAATTCGGGCCCTTATTCTTTCCAGGCTGGATTATTGTAATGCTTTACTGTATGGCACCACTACCAAAAATATTCATTCTCTTCAGCTTTTGCAAAACCAAGCAGCCAGACTTATTTTCCTGAAACCTAAACATACCCATACATCACCTCTCTTACATAAGCTACATTGGCTACCTGTTTCACAACGTATTCAGTTTAAGACTGCTGTCCTCTGCTTCAGGTCCCTTCATAATGACGCCCCTTCATACCTTTCTAATCTATTAAATGTCCGCTCATCATCCTATAATCTTAGATCTCAGTCCAATTCTAGTACCATTTTATGTCAGCCCCGTCCCAGAACAAATTTAGGATCAAAAGGCTTCTCATTTACTGTTCCTAAGTGCTGGAATCCCCTACCCCAACAAATTAGACTTGCCCCCTCCCTCAGTTCATTTAAAAGGCAATTGAAAACTCATTTGTACCCCCAGCCTAGTTTTTGATAGTTTTCTTATTTTCTATTTGCTATGTTTCTTTGTTTGTTGTTATTATTTGTGTATGTTATTTAGTCAAGCGCTTTGTCCCACATTATGTGAAAAGGCGCTATATAAGTACATTTATTATTATTATTATCAAATGATCATACGCGTAACATAAGCCAATTTGTTCAGTGTTTTCAAGAAGAAAATACATTATCTATACCGAGAAAAATCCAGATATTCATGTTTGTTTTATATTTCATATAGTTGTAATGTACCACAGTCTCATAATGTAAATCTTCAATTGTTAAAATTGCCAAAAATCCGGTTCCGGCCGGATTTGGAAAAAAATCAGGCCGGAACCGGAACCGGATTTTTTGCCCAAATCCGGCCGGATAATCCGGCCGGACCGGATATCCGGTACATCCCTAGCCTCGGCAGATTGTACTTGTTATGTAAAACTATTTCAGACTCTAGCAGGGGAGATGCAAAAACAACCGTCTCCCCAGCGAGTATTTCTATGATTCATTTGATATTTTAGTTAATCATATTCATGACTATGGCAAAGTATTTTTATTTTTTGAGGGAGGGGTTGCTGCCCTCTTTAATAATAAATTATTGTAAGTAGAACTTTTTCTTGAAAAGAACAATTTTCTTCATTGTTCCTCACTGACACTTGTGATGAATTATCTTTCAGGAAAAAACACCAATGGTTGCCAGTTTTACATAACCACTGTTGAAACATCCTGGCTGAATGGACTGCATGTTGTTTTTGGAAAGGTAAATCAAGTGCTTCTTGTTTAGCTTAAAGGATTAGTTCAGTGGTCAAGCAAGAAAGAGGGCTTAAAAAGAAACAAAATGTTGGGAAATTACTTAAACATTTTATTCTGTTAAAGAGATATTTAATTGAAAGGTTTGTCTAATTTTTGTAGAAATGACTGGTTTGGAAAGGCTACCGCAGAGGCAGACCTGCCAATTAGTACGATTTTGCCGTATTTGATACAGGAAAATGTTGAAAATACGATTGTACATTTTTTGGCACCAGAATACGTTTTTTTTGTTATTATTATTCTTTTTTTGCGAAACTTTTTTACGCTCGGTTGGCGTTCATGTCCTCTTGAAGGATTTTTGCGGACTTACTTGATTCAGATTCAGAATACGATTTATAACCATTTGCGGCTGCCACCAAAAAGTGTAGACCACAAGTTAATTATGCATAAGGCAACCTACCTGCAACAGAGTTCCGATCAAGTTTAAGTACTCCACTTCTATCAGTTAACCTTTGTTTTGTACATTTTGTTTAAAGAGCACAGTTTTCTTATCAAAAATACAACTTTTGTAGTTCCAGATTACAGTTTGGTGATCCTAAAGGTTGGCAGGTCTGCAGAGGGCTGGCCTTTCATCCTCAACTTTCTTAACAATTGCTATTGTATTTTCAAAAGTTAATGTTTGTAGTCGAGAAAGTTTGTATTTTGTTGTAATGTCTGCAAAATGAGAGACAAATGTGATAGTTTTTACCTTGTATACATGTAGCTATACTTCAGTTAATTCTCTTACATCCTTATGCATAATTTGATATGTCCTAACATTCATATGCATGGCACATCACATGATCATACGTTTGCATAAGTTTCCCACATAATTTATTTTCCATATAATATTCATTTTCATGAAAACATGAATTGATGGATGACATTTCTTTGAATTTTTTACCCAGGTTCTTGAAGGCATGGATACCGTCAGAGCAATAGAAAACACAGAAAAAGACACAAGCGACAAACCATTATTGCCGATAATGATTGTTGATTCCGGGGTGATGAAGTTTCCGAGCCATTTGTTGTCACCAAGGAGGCAGTCGTTTAGCATTTTGTTTTTGATTATGTCCATTTCTTGCCCACATTTCTTTGCATATTCACAAGTCATTCAATTTGGTGTTCATTGCAAAGTTTGATTCCATCTGCCAAAATTATTGCCAAAGTGTTCAGGAAATAGTATGAGATTAATATCCACTCACAAATGGTCAGACCTACTGATCAGTTATATTGTTTTATTTTTGTTACTTTACATTTTGATTATTTCCCTTTCTTTCCAATCAGTTCTTTTTTGGATAATATTTACCCATCCTTTTCAAAACTTGGAACTTTGATAACCAAACCTATTCACAGTTTGCATTTTTTTTTTTTATCACCACAAAAACTGTATCAATAATATCTGATGGACATTTAGTTGAGAGAAGATGAAGTTGACTTACATTTGGCCATTAAAAAGTGTGGGCTAGGTTCTGCCTTCCATCTACTCTAAGGTGTTTTTCAAGAGTCGTTCGTAGTCTTTTGATTGGCCTGCTAGCTGTATAATAGAAGCAAATAAGGTATGTGCTAGTACCATGCTTCCAGTGGAATAACTGTAAAAGTAGTTAGTCGATGACGTGTGCCAATCCATTTGATTGATCTGTTGATTTGAATCTTGACAAGGCCTCTTCATTTTAGGCTTTACATTGCCTCGTTATATGAAGCTTTACATTGCCTCTTCATTTGAGGCTGTGCATGACATGTTTATTTGAGGCTGTGCATGACCTGTTTATCCGAGGCTGTGCATGACCTGTTTATTTGAGGCTGTGCATGACCTGTTTATCCGAGGTTGTGCATGACCTGTTTATTTGAGGCTGTGCATGACCTGTTTATTTGAGGCTGTAAATGAACTGATTATTGGAGGCTACAAATGGCCTCTTCACTTGTGGTTGTACATGGCCTGTATATCCGAGGCTGTGCATGACCTGTTTATTTAAGGCTGTAAATGAACTATTTATTGGAGGCTACACATGGCCTCTTCACTTGTGGTTGTACATGGCCTGTTTATCCGAGGCTGTACATGAACTGTTTATCCAAGGCTGTACATGAACTGTTTATCCGAGGCTGTACATGAACTGTTTATCCAAGGCTGTACATGAACTGTTTATGCGAGGCTGTACATGACTTGTGTATCTGAAGCTGCATATAGCAATGCAAGGCTCAAGATCAAGACTTGATTGTCTGAAATTTTACATTGCTTGCTAAATGGTACTGCTACCAGACTGAAATTGATTATTTTACAATAAAATAAAGTGTTTGGAAAGCCCTACACAGGTGAATTAAGGAAAGCCCTATGTGGGTGTGTTGAGTGAAGCCCTACATAGGTGAATTAGGAAAGCCCTATGTGGGTGTCTTGAGGAAGCCCTACATAGGTGAATTGAGGAAAGTCCTATGTGGGTGTCTTGAGAGAAACCCTATGTACTAGGTGAATTGAGGAATGCCCTATGTACTAGTTGAATTGAGGAATGCCCTATGTACTAGGTGAATTGAGGAATGCCCTATGTACTAGGTGAATTGAGGAATGCCCTATCTACTAGGTGAATTGAGGAAAGCCCTATGTGATGAGGGAGTCCTCACATATGTGAATTGAGGAAAGCTCTTATGTGAAAGAAAACATGTAGATAATTTGTGTAGTACTCATTAATTGGACAGACATTTGTTTTTGTGTGTGTGTGTGTATTTATCATCTTAATTCTGATAATAAATTTAACTTATAAATTTAAATCAGAATAAAAAACTGTAACTTTGTGGATTTAAATAAACATCATTTAAGAAACTCTGGGCTGTTTTGGTGAAATAATCCATTTAACGATTGGATACCTCTGTTATGTTTCCAAGATCATGATTGATATACAGAAGAAAGGATTGTATGAAAGATGTTAAGCACTCATTTATTCTTATGCAAGTAAAACATAACAGTATTAAGATAATTTCCATCCATTTAGAATTTGATTTTAAGAAGATTGTTCCATTTTGTAATGGGAATTATGTAACACTAAATTATTCAAATGAACATTAGAATGCTTTGCCATTGACTATCAAAGAAGTCACCTTTATGCTGATTTATTTTATTAAATAAATAAAACACCCATCAAGTAATAGGATGAACCTTCCCGCTTAAACTTTGGTGTGGAATTTTTGCATATTTTTGCATATTTGTTGTTTAATGAGATATGTATTCAAATATCTATCAATAATGCCCATAATTTGTCACATCTATTTAAAAATTATTTATTCTAGTAGTTATATAGTATGGTTTTATTATTGCTGGCATGTTGTGTCATTCCTATCACTAATTCTCTTTAATAACAATGTTTTGTTAGGTTTTTTTTTTATCAGTATTCGTGCTTTCATGCTTTTATGTTTGCTTTAAATAATGTCTTCCATTCTAGATATGATCTTACCATACTTACATGCCTATTCGAGATGGTGTTACCATTTGTTGCTGAAGGGCCTGTGAAAAGAGCTTTTATTTCTGAGAAGAACTGTTTTTAAATTTGGAAAATAGCATTCTCAGTTTTCAAGTCATGACTGACCCAAGTTTGGGGACTTTACTGGATAATCAGTGTTTGTGATGTATGAAGAGGTACTTACCCAAAATCTTGCTGTAATTTGTTGTATTTCATCATCAATTTCAGTTATGCAAATGACTAAAATTTACATACCTATTTTGAAATTTAATCGCAACCAACTGTTTCCTTCAACTGATTATGGCAGAGGATTGAAAGCTGGTGTTTTTCATAAGAAAAATCAAAGATCGCTAGTTTATACATCACATATTTGCATAGAAAGTCATCAAGCTGTAAAATGACAATTTCATAACTCATATTGCGGATGGTTTTTTTTGCTGTGGATTCTTGTAGTTAATTAAAGCAATTCTGCCCTTACTCATCCAAAGACCTTTCAAATTAGAGGAAGATATTGAATACATTTGATCAAATTCCTTAAGAGGATCAGACGAAGAGGAGCTTACCATTATTCTGATTCTTATTAGATAGATGATAACTCATTCCTTATTATATTTGTAGTAAATAGAAGTCTTGGCCAGTAGTAGTTGTAAGAATATATTGCTACAGTATTAGTTTTTAATTTAGTTTTGTATGAATTGTTGGGTTCAAGACGTTTTTGTTTTATTTTTGGATATTTACCGGTTTGTTTGAAATAATGTTCATCTATGCAAGTATTTTTATATTTACATTTTGAATAAATAGTATGCAAATGAAGGGTGTCTGTGATTATCATGGTCACTATTGGGATCTGTCAATAAGCATGGAAGATGCTATGACATAATTCATGGTCACATCTGCAAGTATGACATGTTTGTTCATGGATCTGTCATCAGTAAGCATGGAAGAGTAACAATCTGCAAGTATGACATGTTTGTTCATGGTTACATACGAGGGGCAGTGGGGATCAATCAGTAAGCATGGAAGAGTAACAATCTGCAAGTATGACATGTTTGTTCATGGTCACATACTAATAAGCATGGAAGAGTAAAATCTGCAAGTGACATGTTTGTTTATCTACGAGGGGCAGTTCAATCCTCTGGAAGAGAAACAATCTCCAAGTATGACATGTTTGTCACGTCCTAATGAAAAGGTAAGTTTCATCTGGTTACCTCTGCCAACGAAGTTGTACGGAGGTTATGTTTTCGCCTCTGTCTGCTTGCCATCAAGATATTTTAAGAACTGACGATTGGATTTGGATTAAATTTGGTGTGTGCTTTTGTTACTGCTTAAAGCAAAAGTGATTAAAATTTGGGATATGGAAATGGGGGGGGGCACTTCCTATTATTAAGAACTGAAGACTGAATTTAGATTAAATTTGGTGTGTGGTTTTGTTACTGCTTTAAAAAAGTGATTGATAAAATTTGAGACTTGGAGTAGGGGAAGGGCAAAAAGGGAGGGGTGGAGATGTATTAGGGTGAGTTTGTCATATCTCAAGAAGTAGTCACTGGATTTTGATTGAATTTGGTGTGTGGTTTTGTTCCTGCTTAAAGGAAGAAGTGAGCAAAATCTGAGCGATGTTGGAACAGGGGAAGAGTGCAAATAAGAAAGGTGGGGGGGGGGGGGGTGTTAACCTCCGCCAACGTAGTTTGACAGGTTATGTTCTCGCCTCGTCTGTTTGCCATCAAGATATCTCAAGAACTGATCGTTGGATTTGGAGTGTGGTTTTGTTATAGTTTAAGGAAAAAGTGATTAAAATTTGAGAGCTAATGGAACAGGGGAAGGGTGAAATGGGGGTGGGGACATTTTGTCTGCTGTCATCAAGATATCTGATGACTGAATTTTGATCAAATTGGGTGTGTGGTTTTATTTCTGCTTTTAAGAAGAAGTAATTCAAGTTTGGTACGTATTGGAATAGGGAAAGGGCAAAAATGGAGGGGTGGGGATATTTTACGGCAAGATTTATCAACGCTTGAAACTTTAAAATGGAATGTGCTGAAGAAAAACTCTTGCCGTGAAAGAACAGCCATACAATGAATTTTCTGGACTAAGTAAAGTGGTTTCTGGTATCAATGAAATAAAAACAATTGGTTTCTGCCATGAATAAAAATGATGGAATGTGAATCTACCCTGTATAGAGCTCATACAATGAATGCTCAGCCTGAATTACAATGATCACAAGTGACGATCAAGTGTTTAGAATGTAAATGGCAATACAGATCAACCTTGAGAAATAAAATGTTTGGGGTTACCACGTGGATCGAGGGTTTCTGAGGTAGATTGCATTCCGGTGGGGAATGAAGAGGGCGGAGGTATGCGCTCTGCAGAGTGCTATAATTCTAGTTATAAAATGTTGCGTAGTGACAGGTGTTTAAAGGAGTGCTTGGTCAAAAAGTCGGGGCCTCTTCTTTGCCAAGTCACGAGTCATTAAAAAATTACGTAATTATTTATTAGAAATGATTATGGTTGATTTGAACATCCCCACCAAACGTCAAGAGCACGGATTTTGTCACGGTGTGTTGAAATATTTTTGAGCCTAAGTAAAATGCGCCCTCACAGTTCGGCCGAGTGCTGATTTAGACATTGCCATCTACTGAAGTATGTTTACATCATCATCAGATTCACTGCACAGCTACTCAAAACAGGGCGCGTTTCCTGTCAGAACCGTAGCTAGCTCATTATGGAGGTGACAAATTTGGAAGAAAATGAGTTTTTCAAGTGTCAGAGAAAAAATTACATTTAGGTGCCTGAGTTAAAAATGAAACTTGTGGTTGACATGCATATGAGTACTATATTTTCTCTGTAATGCAACGAACAGATTTTGTAAAACATTTTCTTTTAAGCTTATGGTAGGGAAGCTTGTTCATCCCCTCTCCCCCTCCCGTTTGTAGGAAAAAAATTCTTCTCAGTTTAACCCTTCATTGGAAATGAAGACCGTCGCCTTTTCCACCATTTAAAAACAGAAATTATTATCAAAGTCCAAGTGAAGGTATGATCAAGGACTTGACGATGGTGCCTTTTTTTAGTAGTTCTCCTGTACATTTGCCTTTTGACCAACCCCAGACAGTTAGTGACAAGAAGAGGGGCCAATGTTGGTGGGATTGTGTGGACCGGGGAGGGGGTCATCAAGATAGTGCTTTGTTTGCATTTTTCACAGTTTGTAAATTTCAGCAAATGTAGCTGGTTACCCAGGCATTGATTAATTTTTTTCTTCTTCTGTTTTTCATTCATGAACAGATGAGCACTTGCATTTACGGGTCCAATATTTCTAAAGGAATAATGATATTTCATTTTGTTTTCGAGAAAAAAAAACAGTTGAAAATTGAGGGACATTTTTATTTCGTCCAATCCAATAACTGAATAAAATTGTTGTTGATGCCATGCATCTGGCCCCATTAAGGCCTTTTTTTACAATTACTGGTGGGCCGTGGCCCGGTGATTTATTCGGTCCACCATTGTTTTTTTTTAAAGTGTGGTGCTGGTGGGCCAATATGCATATTTTACACCTGACGAGCAAAATGAAAAGCCTGAACTATCAGCCTGATATCTGCCTATCAATGCCCATTTTCGCTATCAATTCGCCCTCCAGTGAAATTCCTTCAAAAAAAACCTTGCATGCATATACGTGGCCAGTGTGTTTCCTTGAACACAAACAGCTTTCTCATTAGGCCTAATGATGCTTGGCAATTGTATACCAACTTCTAAAGAGAAAGCACGATGAAAAATCGTCTAAGTTTGTCCAACTTTTGGGAAGTTTGTCCAACTTTTGGGACCTCGTGCTGTCGTGTCACGATATTAATAATGAGTAATGCATTTATTTCAGAATCAACTGTGATTTTTACACTGTAAGAATTTTTAATGTCATTCGAATTGTAATCCTTTATCAAACGTATTGTTATTATGTTGAAAACACGAAACCAAGCCACGTATTATTTGTATTTTGGTATGATACATGTTTGCAAAACCTGGACTAAAATCGCGCAAAATGCAAACATTCCAAATGAAGAAAATATGAAAAACTGATATTGATTTTCACATAGCATATTACTACATGTAATTGATGCATAAGTGCAGAACGTAAGCTAAATGTTATTAACTGTACGAACTTTTTTATAACAGGTTGTCTTTAACTGTTTGAAAACGATTAAACGAATAATTTGAAGGGCTACTATCTCGTAATTATTGGCATAGACGTACGAGACGGAGGGGGTGGGCGAGGTGTTGGGGGGTTGTGCAGGGGCAGAAAATTCCCGGGCCAGTAGCCACGAGGAGCGGGAATTTGGGGAAAATTCCTCCCAACAAAATATTTCTGCCCCCCCTCCTCCCAAAAAATAAAAAAAATAATGTAAGCAAAAAATTGTAAAATGTATAATAATTTGTACATAAGCCTTATAATTTTGTTTAAATCACCTATACAGTTGCCAAACACATCTTAATTTACATAATATGATAGCTTTGGTAAGTATGCAGAGTACATTTGTTGTAAACAAAAATGTGAAATAAACTATGCACTGATGATATTATTTGTATAAATAAATAATTGAATAAGCTAAAGTCAGGGGCGGAAGCAGAGGGGAGGGCGGGGACATGGCTCCCTGAGAGTTTTCCGATGACACTGTTTTACCATGAGATGATTCTTACTGAGTCACGGTTTATGCAAATTTTCTTTAATTTCGAGAAATTTATCTTTAATGTTTGGGAAATCTAAGTTTTAAGTTCAATTATGAAGGTATTTTTCTTCGATTGTTGATCAATTTTCTTCAATTTTCGGTAAATTTTCTTCAACATTTAGGAAATATCTTTCAATTTTAGGCAATTTCCTTAAATCTCGTGCAATTTTTTATTATTTCAAGGCAAATTTTCGGCAGATTTCGGTAAATTTTCTTCAATTTTTGGTAAAGTTCCTTCAACGTTTTGGAAATTTCCTTCCTTTTGGGGCAATTTTTCTAGTATTTTTGGTAAATTTTCTTCGATTTTCGGTTAACGTCCTCTAATATTTGAGATATTCCTTTCAATGTATAGGAATTATTTTTTATTATTGTGGATTTTTCGGAAATTTCTTTCATTTTGGGAAATTTTCTTCGATTTTCAGTAAATTTTCTTCGGTTTTAGGAAATTTCCTTCAATATTTGTGATATCCGTTTTTAATGTTTCGATATTTTTCATTTTCGTGCAATTTTTGAAAATTTCTTTCATTTTGGGACAATTTTTCTTCAATTTTCTGTCAATTTTCTTCAACTTTTGGGAAGTTTGCTTCATTTTGGGGTAAAATTTCTTCAACTTTCGGTAAGTTTTCTTCAATTTTTTGGATAACTCTTTTAGAATTGGGTTTTTTTTGTGGTTTGGCTTCCTCCCCCTTCCCGAATCTTGAATCGAAGCTATGTGAAAAAGTTGGGCATAATTTGCAAAAGGTTAATGTATGTATTTAGGGATAAGTAAGTTTGCCCTAATCTTTTTCGAATGCAAGAAATGCAAGTAAATTGGGCGGACCAATAATAGTGTAGAACCCCTTCATATTGCCAGGTAAGTATGTTTTACACCAACAAAATTACTTTTTATTCGGAAAGTGTGCATGTGGTTAAATTTAGAAAGTACGTTCAATTACCAAAAAGTTTTCATACCAAAACTTACTACATTAATAAATTAGCCTGTTTACGAATTTGCCAAATTTTCCTTAACGAATTTGAATAAATTTGGGCATTATGTCTGTAAGTTATTATTTCCAATCGATTGTGAACTGAATAAGTTTAGACAGAAAGTAATTTCCCTGAATCTATTCCGAGGATAAACTAATTTGCCCAAATCATTCTTCTATTTTTTTTGGAGCGGCCAGGCGACTGTACAGCTGTAGCTAGGTAGCCCGCGTGCGTGCACTGTAATTTCAAGTAGACAGATAATTTGCTGGAAACTTGGAAAGATTATCATCTTCAGGAGTCTAGCAATACTTCGCACTGTCAAAACGAGATAGGGCAGTAGGGGCAACTAAAGCAGTTCTTTCAATTAACATGGAAAAAATCATCGACATTTTGGACGCAGGAGAAACTGTGCAAAACATTTTTCGTTTGCTCTGCCGGCGAAGTAACAAATTAACCAATGTAATCCATTTCAAAATTGATAAGAGACCGGAGGTGTAGTCAGGATTTATTCTTGGGTGGGCGGGGATTACCGCAGCCAATCAATTTTGAATTTCTTACAAGCGAAAGTATCATACCCATCCCCATGGGCGGGATTTGCCTACTAAAAGTAAAGGGGGTGGGGGAACAATCATAAAAACATGTTAAAATATATGTTAAAAACATTATACAAAGATATACATTCGGAAAAAGTAGGGGAGAGTGCCCCCTTTGCCCCTACTTAAATCCCGCCCATTCCTATTTCACAGTCTGTTCAGACAAAATTCATAAAAATAAGGTCATTACAAATTTAGTTTATAGAAATTCAAATATACTACTTGATGTTTCATTTTTCAGGCTATATGGGTACTTTAATTTCTTTAGCAGCAAAATTGGTCGGACACTTTTTTTCTTTTTTTGAGGGAATCTTACCACCCTCTCGACGTTTTTTCCCTAGGTTTGATACACGAAACGGAATTACATCAGATGATGATGCAATCACATTTCCTTGTAAGTTCTGCACGAGATGGAATAAACTCCCCTCAGTTTTCACTTAAAGATTTGACCAACTTACGTGATTTGGTTTTCTTATTATTTCAAGAATGGGTGATGGGGGAACATTTATTAATATAATCATGTCACGTCAAATTCGGGCAAGATATCAAACTCGGGCACAATATGCTCTGTACATTACAAGTATATTTCATTTTTTCACTATTTGAATTATTTTCCCTCAAACTTTCTTCAAGTGGTATATTATAAATACACTTCATAGATTAAGTTTTACTGTTTTTTTGTCATTTCTCATGGTTTTTTAAGCCACAAAATTGCAGGACAAAATACCAAACTTTAAACTTAAATATCTCCTTAACAGAATAAGATTTTGCAATGCTTTCTTTAGCATTTTGTTTCTTTTGAAGTCCTCTCTCATATAAGATGGACATTGGTTTTAACTACTGAACTAATTCTTTAAATATTAAAAAAAGCCAAATAATATTTTTTGCGGCCAGACAAGTCTCAGAAAATCCATTTTGCTCAATTTGGCTTCTACAACCCTGCAATTTTGAAAAGAAAATTCCCGAAAATTGAGAAAATTTACCGAAATGTTAAGTTTTTCCAATTAGGAGCGCCATTCGAGGAAAACTCTGTTTAACAACCGGGAATATTTGGGGGTACTTGCCCCCAGATAAGGAACCCTTACTATATAATGTTGTTAGATATAAGATATGCATGTATCATGACTTTCATACAAAATTGCAGATTTAGGATACAAAATTTAAATAATAATTTGTAGTCTGGCTGTATATGTCACGGACAGACAGAGGAGATGGTAAATTCTCTCCCACTGAGTACCGTACGTCACTGGTCTGCCTGGAATTTAGATAACTATGCTTCACCACAGAGCCTATGATATTTCATGTGCAGTGATGGCGCGTAAGGGGAGGGGGAGGAGTCATTAGTGTTACTTTTCCCTCAATCAACAAAAAATCTAGTGTTTCCCCCCCCCCCCGTCCTCATAAGACTATCAAATTTCGCCAAAAGATGGGGTAGCACTTTTTGGTAGAGGGTGAGTAAAGTTATAAGACTAGTTACGAACTTGGTATTATGGTTTGCTCCCCAAATCTACATTACACGGGGCCCTGTAGTCATGTGCATGCATTATTATCAGGTCTGTATATTATATTTTTTTTCAGTTCAACCTCTGCAGACGCACTATGTCCTTACTATAGACATTTGTTTTTCTACGTCGATATTCGAGCTTCAAGTTTTGGATTAGAATATAACACCTGTCCACCTGTCCGCCCGAGTCATAATTAACAATCAGTGCCTTATAAATTCCGTTTCAACGTTTCATTCACTTTATAGTTTTACATCAAAACGTTTGAAATTTGATTTTTTTTTTTTTCCATGAGGAATATGGGCGTGCAGGTGTGTACACATAAGTTGTCTGCGTGTCAACAGGTCAATTAAATACATTTTTCAGTGCGCAGTAATCTAATCAAATAGCAAACTAATTTCCTTTTCGAGCAAGTGAGCAATATCAGGCATTATGATATTGCACAAGAAAAAGGTCAAAAAATACTTGTGTGGCAAACTCTAAAATAAGATGTACATGCCTAATTTTAAATTTGACTCAAACCACGTTTTTGAAGCTAAAGCCTTGTTTCAAGAATGAGGCCTATGACACCTGTTCTATTTCAGTCTTTACTACTTTATTTGTTTTACATTTAAATTATTTGTTTTCAAAACGTAAGTAAAAAATCACGCTGTTTCTATATGGCTATACCAGATGCATGCTTATAAGCCCTATAGCTTTACATACAGAAACGATGTTTTATATGCACCTTAATCCGCCACACACTAGACATGATAGATTGTTACTTAATATTGATTAATTAAAGATAAATATTCGCCACTTTTGCAACTTTGATACGTATTCTGAATTAATATGCAATTAGAAAAAAACCAATTGGATTCGTGAGGGTGATGATGGTGGGTATATGTCTGTATGTGCGTAGGAAAGAGGCGTATATGTGGGGAAACAATGGGGGAGCAGCGGGAAAGTAGCCTACTCTGAGAGTATTTCACCTGGCCGATTACATGTTTTCTGCCTCTTTTTTCTTTCTTTTCTTTCTCTCGGTTGGGAGGCAAGATTGGGAAAATACTAACATAAAATTGGAAAAATGTGGTAAAACTGAACACAAATTTAGTAGAATTATTGGACAGTTTGGTGAAATTTGGCAACATCCCAAGAAAATTTAGAAAAATTTCGTGAAAATTTCCCAAAACTAAAGGAATTTTCCCAAAACTAAAGAAAATTTCCCCAAACTTTCTGGAAAATGAATTAAAATTTACCAAAAATTGAAGAAATCTCCTGAAAAATTAAGGAAATTTCCCAAAAATTGAAGGATATAACTCACTAAAATTGAAGGAGATTTCCCAATTAGCAATAACGTTTCACAGATACTTACCAGTTTAACTTTTCCGCATGGGCTTCCCCCTCCCCTCTTCCCTTCTGATAGGTCACCCTTCCTACCGCCCCTGGCTTGGGAAAGAGGGGGTAGTTTGCTAGAGATCACATTGTGTTAATTGTTTTGTTTGTTTTTTCATTGAAAAGGTATCCTATTCATAAAACAATGGCTCTCGATCAGCTTGTCTAGACTCAATGGAGATACTGGGAGTGGGTAAGTTGCTCTGAGGCGTCTTTAATTGCCCCGGGCATTGCATTTAAAGCAGAAAGCTATAGCTATATACATTTCCCGTTAGTTTCGAACTTCAACTATCGACCAAAATTGTGAAAACAGCTGTTTCTCATCCAGATGGTCGACAACACGTGAATGTCTGGCATCCGTGGAAAAGCTAAAGCCAAGATTTGATTTAGAGGATTTCATAGTTCATGTTCCATAAAGAAACAAGAACTGGCCCAGGGCGACAATAATTGGGCATAAGAACGTCGAATCATTCTTTACAATTCAAGTAGCAGACGTCCCTTTGTTCCCTTTCTATAAGAATTCTGTACTTTTTATACGACCAATGTTCTGTGAAAAGCCTAAACGGTGGCCATTAGAAATGACTCTGCTAGAAATGACTCTGCTTAAAACCAGGAACATCTCAACTTTCCCTCGATTGGAGCAGGGCCGGAGTCAGAGTAAATTCGGACCCTCCAGTGAAAAATGACCCTAGGGTCCAAATTCACTAGTGAATTTGGATCCTAGGGTCAAAATTCACTAGAGATTTTGGACCCTACCCTTTTATCATAGTGATAAATGACCCACCTCACGATTTGAAGCGTGTGCACATGGCTTCGGCTTTTGTGGTGGCGCTACCGCGCTACACTTTGTTAATTGTAGATATACGCCACCGAAAGGGGTACTATACCAATCACGTTTTTTATAAAATTATATTAGGGGAACCCAAAAGGACGTTACCAGCATGCAGAATTTCCATGATGTAGAGTTTTCTTAATTTGTCTTCGACAACTTGAACCCAGCCTTTCTTTAAAAAGAGACCTTCCACAAGAGGCTTAATAAAAAAAAAATTACAGTCTTCTCAAATTTGCTTTGTCCTTTTTTGTGACCGAGGACGGATAATTCCCCGATGTCAAGAATTTCTTGACCTTTGTTAAGTCGTCCATTGCTGTCGTCGCGATTAGTTAAACGTAATCGAAAATTTATAGCTACTATTTTGGCTTTGTTGACTCTCGCTTTAAAAAGCATGCAAATGTACGGAAATAAACTATTTCGAAGGACAAGACTGATTCTCTTGTCACTGAAATTCATAAGGCACTCGTATCATAGTGCCTTTTTACCCTAGAATAAGAATTCACTAAATGAATCTAAAACCTAGTCTAAGAGTCATTTTCTCGGAGGGGCCGAATTCACTGTGACACGGGTCGAAGGAAAAAATATATATTTGTTTGTTTCCCAAAGCACAAAACTGTATACAGTTTCACCTCTCCAAGGTTCCTTCAAGATAACAACTACTCCCACTGGTGTAACATGGTATTTTTAGTGACACACATCTGAATATAATGGCAATCCTTTGTAATATTAGTAACCGTTATCAATGCTGGCATTGTTCGTCTTTGCTGCTGGGGAAAGGTTAAATGAACTATGAGCATAGAACTATTTATACCTCAATGTTATGATGCAAAGTTAATTTTGTGGAATGATGTGGTTAATTTGTTGCTTCACAATTGCAGGCCAAATTTTTAAGCAGTGCCTTTACTAATGCTATCGTAGCCTCACTGAATAGACAGATAGGTAGGAAATTGATATCACCTGACACCGCATGTTGCACCCCAAAAGTGGAAAACCACAGAAGCTGTCATGATCACCATGACTTTCTGACCGCTCCACAGTTAATGAAATAATAGCTACGAATACCATGCAATACCGTGTGGCCCTCCATTGCATCGCATGCCATTTGAAATACCGCAGTACGTCTTCTGAGGTTGGCGTTAAGATTTGCTTGACAAATGGACAGTGACGACTGGAGCATTTTTCAAGAGGGGGCGAATAAGTGGACGATGAACATAATAATGCCAGACGTCATGACGAGAGCGTGCTATAGTTATTAGCCAGTGTTGGATTGGTCATTGTTTCATCGTGCCAACGGCACAAGGCACCTTGCTCCGATGGACCCTTCCCTACCTCTCGACTTTAGCATCCCTGGACCCTCTCCAGCTGGCACCAAATATCACGGTCCCTAAAGCATGTCGGTCCGACTCTGCATATACGCACAATACATTTTTCGACATAATTGGTGGCGTGTATACTGAGGCCATATGATAAGTAAACAACAATAATTACATATCACAGAACGTCCGCAACAAACAGAAACGGGCGTACAGGAGATCGATGGCGGAGCCTCGAGAGTCCTACGATTTGGTGGAAATTGTTGGAGCAAACTTTTATATTATCCATGTTTTCTTTGTTTTGTATTATTTTATGATTTGCCTAGTAAAAAGTAAGGGGGTAAAGCCCCCGCTTCCACATCCCCCCCCCCCTTCTACAACCCTTCTCCTCTTCCACAGTTTTTCGTCTTCAATGTTCCCGAGACATGAGATTTCATTCATCGAGACAAACATCCATTAGACGTACATACATTGCTTTATTCGCTACGTTAATGTAGTGTTGTCTGTGGTTGGCAACACGGTGGGTGCTTGGTACCACGTTGTCTGTGGATGACAACACGTTTTGTCGGCATTGGGAATACTTTGTCGGCATTTGGCAACCCGTTTTCGGCTTTTAGCAGCCTATCACTGAGTTGCCAATGTATAAGAGGCGGCGTGTGGGATGTTTTTTTGGGGGGGGGGCGGAGGGGGGAACTATCAAGTTCGTACTTTCAACTTTATCCACCCTCTACCAAAAAGGGCTTTTGGCGAAAAACAGTGGATTTTTATTTATTGGGGAAACAAGTAACGCCAATGTAAAATATTCGAGTTTGCCCCCTCCCCCTCCCCCCCCCCTCTTCTTTTTTACGCTCATCACTGATTCTGATTATGAAAAGACGTGTTGTGCAAACAAGAAAAGCAGAGAGTGTCAGATTACAATAGTTGATGATATATTTTGCAATTTTTGAGTATCAAATAACACTCTGTTAAGAGAAAATACAAAAGAAAGACACCAGTTATCAAATTAAACCATAAGTACAATGAAAAATAAAAAGTAGAGAGTATTTAGAAAATCCAGTTGGCAATATACGGTAATATAAATTCTTAATCTAATTTACAAATCAGATGGCAAACTAACTTCAATTGAATAACTGTGGCCGTCAACCATTTTTACATTTACGATTTATAATAACTAGAGAACTCTAAAATGCGTGCACCAAGAGTTAAAGCACTCTGCTCGGAAATATGCTACTTAAGTTTTAGCAATGAGGGGAATTCTTAAAACGAGGAAAAGACAACGATTCTTTTAAGTTGAGAGATTTTGAAATCTAACCAAGACAACGAACGCTCCAATATGATCATGACAATCAGGGGCTGATACCAGAGGCGTAGGCAGGTAGGAAGCGGATATACAAAACTTTTTCAGTACGGGTACGCCCCTTTTTGTTACTTTAAAGTCGATGTTGAATGCAAGAAAATGTAACCCCTGCCGTAATTGTTTTTTTTTGTTTTTTTTCTGGGGGAATGTTGGCTATCAGCTCACCGTGTGCGATTAAAAATGAAATAAGCGTTTGTAAAGGTATTTGATTCTGGCTTAGGCCTACATATTTTCAGAATATGACCACTCAAACAATCTAATTTAGGCTGAAAGCGTCATAATTCATCACTCAATAGAACCGATGACATTTTATACATTCGCTTGAGCACAGTAGGCCGGGTTGAATCGAAAATTGTTAAAGACCTATAACTTTCATTTTTACAAATCTGAATAAATTGGGTAATTGAACGGCACATCTCAAATAGTTTGGTATGATTTATATGGTTAACACGTTACGAAATTGATTGGAAAGTGATTAGAACAGAATATGGTTATCGGGATTTTATGTCTCATTAACTTTTTTTTTACTGTTTACCAAACCTTGGCAAAAAATTGGCAAAAAAATAAATAATCATCAAGTATTGCTGCTTAACCATCAATCTCGACCTTTTTGAACGTCCCTTAAGCAATTAAGGGCCAAGGGCGTCTCGAAGTAAGAATGTAGAATTGTATATTTGTAAGGTTATCCACAAAGCTCAACGTTTTAATCGGGCTGCATATATCCTAAATACAAACAATTCAAGGCAAAAATAAATTCAAAACTAATCACTTATTTTTTGTGTGTGTGTGTAAGACAAGAGGGAAGGGGGGGGGGGTGGGCGTGGTACCCGAGAAGTTTACGACCCCGAGAATATAGTCTATAAGTAAGGCATACCAATTATAGCATACAAAAGACTCTACATATTGATACAGTTATAACTCTGTTTTACTCAACGGGGGATCCACAAGGTCCACGGCGTATGGCGCATCCACCTCTATGACCCCGCAGTCTGATATTACAACAGGAGATAGTGGCTTGTCATGCTCGTCCTTTTCAAGACTGGAAATCTTTCGAACTACATCCATCCCTTGAAGCACTTTCCCAAATACCACGTGACGTCCGTCTAACCATCTCAATTTATCCAGCGTTATGTAGAATTGGTTTCCATTTGTGTGAGCACCTGTGTGGGAAAGCAATGATATTATGTTCCAAATATATACAAGTTTTCAGTTGTACTCAGTTGCCCATGTCCCTATAGATATTCCTATTGTTCCTATTTAACAGCCGCTAAGCTTGCCCTCAACCTCCCCCTACCCCATTTTCCAAAAGCCTTTCTGACATCAAACCGCTTGTCGCTTCCCTTGTTCGTGACCTAGTGACCGCTGGAAAACCTCATGGGACTCCCAAATTGATAACATACTCCACGTCATCTAGCCCATCATTCCGATCAAACCCACCATCCACAACCTCTCCCGTGTCGACAACGTTCACATTACCCGTCTTAGAGTAGGTCACACCCACCTCATTCACCCCCACCTTCTTATTGGGTCCCCCAGCCCCTCTGCAACAATTGCCATTGCACCCTCACAGTCCATCACGCTCTCCGTGCTTGTCCCCTGTACAACCTTCCCAGAGCTTCCCTCGCTCTCCACAACTCAATAGCCGAGCTCTTCCAGAAAAAAACCCGGATAAAATAATCATGCTTCCCTCTACAACCATATTTAGTCCCCCTCCCCCACCCCCTCTCTCTACTTTTTTTTCCACCCATGCACCTCCTCTCTCGATTCCAGCTTTCTTGCTTTTAGTTCCTGTGTTTCTCTCAATTTCCCCCGTTTTCTTTTCTTCCTACCTTTGAAATGATCTAACCACTCAGGCACAATTTGACCCTCGCTGTCGTAGTGTCGTTAAACCCTCATCAAACAAACAAACAAACCCATATAACAGTATAAGTTCTCTCATTATTTCATATGTAGGCCTAATCCTGTCTTATCCTTATGTTACTATATTTCGTAATCCATCAACATAATTTGTTCATCCACCCATTGATATGTTCATTAAAGCGTCCATAATTCTTTAGTCCATAACATTGTCCCCACCCTTTCTCAACACCATACCACCCTACCCGTTCATTTAATTGATAATACATTTATTTATTTCTCTTTCATTGCAATGTATCATCTCATTATCAGGGATGTCACCAGACTTTCTTTTCAAGAGTGACAATAACATTAAATATCCCAAATCATAATGTATATATTCGTCTCCGATTTTTCGAATCAAAATCAATATTTCTGATTCGTGATCTATGTTCTGATTTCATCAACATGCAGGCGACCACAAATTTCTTCCAATTACCACGATCCTGTGAGGCTGTGAGGTGTAAGCTCAGCAATATTGTTTGGCTTAAGAAATTCATGCTGGTCTCTATAGGTGTTGGATATAATTACCTTGTCAAGTAGGATGTCCATTGATAATTAGGTTTCCTTTTGTCATGAGAGGAAGCAGAGAACTTTCACACATGTCGTACTGGTTCATATTCTGACATCTTAAGCATGTGGCCCAAAAATCTTCTCTTGGTGATCTGACTCGGACCCGATGTGATCATGTATAAATAACTGTGATCGAATGCGTGTTTTCTGATTCTGTTTGCCGT
This sequence comes from Chiridota heheva, assembly GCA_020152595.1. Classification (NCBI taxonomy): domain Eukaryota; kingdom Metazoa; phylum Echinodermata; class Holothuroidea; order Apodida; family Chiridotidae; genus Chiridota; species Chiridota heheva. The sequence goes on from JAIGNY010000676.1 coordinate 910,322, forward strand.
AAGTTAAAGCAAAAGGTCATCGGCAATTTTTAGACCCAATTTAGATTCATGGGCTTAAATATGTCATTAAATTTGCGGAGGTGTAGGGGCTATATACGCTATACTTCTGTGATATGTTGCGGTATACCGGTATTTCAACCGGTATATCAATTTGACTTACCCAAATTTGCCATTCCCAACATCCCCGGGCCGTAATGCAACAAGGTAAAGTTCTCATCATCGAAGAATCTTGTCCCAAATGAGCTTTTACTTCCGGTTCCGTCTCTTTCGACGAAATCACCACCTGCATGAAAATGAAATGATAAAGACAAAAATGAAGATTACAAATTGTGCTTTGTAAGGACGCCTTCACCACGGGGGCAGTGCACGTGGCGACGGAGTCGAAAAGGCCCCTGCTTCTTTTGTTTTGTTTTGCTTTTTTCTTGTTATCAAAGTGTTACGTCGTTGGCTGTGAATGACATTTGAGATACTCCATCGGCTATATATAGTCATGTAAACAATAATGGCTCTTTTTGTCAATTAAAAGAGTCAAGGCCCTAGGCGTAAATTGTTTCACATCATGTTATGACTCAAGCGACGCCATAAAGGCCCTCTTCGCCCACTGCCCTTTTCGCGAACAGGTGTCCCTGCCCCGGTCATGCAGTACAGTCAATAACTGCAGTTATATACAGTCACAGTCAGACCAAAGAGAAGCTCTTTGGCCAGACAGTCACAATGGTATATCAACCTCTGAGCAGACAAAACGATGAACCTGTGTATATGCATGAAGAAGTATGGCCAATATTCAATATAGTCAATTAGCTGTGTAGCGGAAGCTATATATGTAAGTTAGTACGAGGATATGATTTGAACCCCAACCCTGGTCTGGATTAGGGTAAGAACCAAACAGGCAATTAATTTCCTAAGTCAGTCCGATAATTTTGGTACAAAACAGAAGAATGTCGGCTCACAATAACGAAGATTTAGTTTGATACATACAGAAAAAATGATAACCCAGAAAACACAAAACGTTTTTAGAATATTTTGTGTTATAATGTTTTAATAATAATAAAATGTGGTGTCACAAAAACATTACTATAACATTTTTCAAATTTTCAAAAATGTTATCAAAATATTTTTATGACACCACAAAATAAAATTATAAAAACATTTTCACAATTTAAAAAAAAATGTTTTTGATGTTTTTAAACGTTGTTTACTGGGAAATATATTTCCTAATAGGGCGTTTTGCACGATAATTCGCTTACAGCAAGGTGTTCGTACATTCTTGCCTACAGCAGTACAGGGAACAAGACTTATTATTAAGTTACTTTTTATTCCCTACGTATTTCAGACGTATGGTGCTAGGTCAATCATCCCCGTGCTATAATAGCACCAAACCATCGACATCAAATGCTGTTGAAATATAGGCCTATCGTTTTAATTCTGTGGATTAAATATCTCTGATTAAGTACAAATCTGTTTAGTGACCGTCTATCAGTCTATTCCCAATGCTCGTATAAACCATAGACTCATAGAATTATGGGAAGCTAAGACTGCTAGACTGCTAGAGTAAAACAACTGTATCCATAGGAGGTCTCGCACACCTATCCGCGGTCTATTTGTTACACTTATACTAACCTAGCTTAGCGTTACAAGCCTGGACAATATTACACCACAAAATTCTTTTATATTAAAGGATTAGTTCAGTGGACAAGCAAGTCCATCTTTTATTAAAGAGGACTTCAATAGCAACACAATCTTATTCCGTTCAGGAGATATTCAACTTCAAAGTTCTGTCGTATCTGTGTAGAAATGACTGGTGTAGTAAGTCTACTATTGAAAGTTGGCGTCTTCATCCTCACATTCTTAAGGATTGTTAATGTATTTTAAAGAAAATGTATTTAACTTTTTAACTATTTGAATTATTTTCCTTCAAACTTTCTTCAGGTGCATTACAATTACCATTACAAGATTCTGTTTGACCACTTTTTTGACATATCCAATTTTAAGCCACTAAATTGCAGGATTTCTTTTGAAGTCCTCTTCCATATAAGATAGACTTGCGTGACCACTGACTAATCCTTTAAACCCGATGAGTTTACGATAGCGGCTTAGGTTCTCCTCAAAAGGTCAGATAACCGTAAACATAAACGCTTCCATAAACAAAAACGTAAACATACCTTGAATAACAAAATCTTTAACTATTCTGTGTATTTCGGTGTTTTTGTAGTGTTGTCCTTCTTCAGTTCCTTTAGCAAAGGTCAGAAAGTTGTCCACCGTGATTGGCACCACAAAACCAAACAGGCCAATGACTATTCCACCAGCAGGCTCCCCGTCGATTTCAAAGTACATATAGACTTCATCCGTAACTATCCCTTGCGGGTTCTCTTCGTCTACTGTGTGAGTGTCTTCTGGATTCTGTCAAAATAGAATGAAAGCGTCAGTCGTTTTATACGTCAATTAATGAATGAATTTCGTGCACTAAAAATCGACCTAAAATCCACCCTCTCAACAGCCCAAGTTCTCTCAGGGACCTAAACATATAAAAGGTGTGAAGGTTTCAAGCAACGAGATTCCTCTGCAGTAGGTTTGGCAACCATTCGTGTGTGTGCGTGTGTGCGTGCGCGCGCGCGTGTGTGTGTGTGTGCTTCTACATTAACATTAGTCAGCTAGTTTGTATGACCCGACCACACATGGCAGCATGGAGAGGATCAATTTAAAGCAAAAACAAATTTCAAGGTTGGGAAATGACAAAAACACAAGCATAATTATTGAACATTTTATTCATGCATGGTCCTTTTTTTCTTCTGGTCCGTAATGCATTGGACCCATTTGCAACGGATACCCTCTCAGTGTAGGCCGATATACACATGACCTGGTGCCTGCATGGACAGTTGTTTCATATACAGGTTATAACCTAGTTCAAACTGGGCACGAAGGCCATTATTTTTATCTGTAACGCCCAGTGCAGTTCAACAAATCATTTCCTGAAATTCTTCTTCCCAATTTCCGGAAATTTTTTTCCCAATTTCCTAAAATTACTCCTCCAAATTTCCTGAAATTTGGTGACTATTTCCCGAAATTCTGACAAATACGAAATAAAGCTTTCTACGTGATTCGTAATAAAACTTACCATGAGCGGAAGAACAGGAATTAATCGACACTGTAATTTTGAAGGATTGACAAAAATCCTCATTTACATACATTTATGTTTAAAAAAAATAAAAATAAGACAACCCCTATTATTTTACTTTTACTTTGCTACAACGTTTTCCGAAATTTGTCTATTTCCCGAAAATTTTCCGAAAACATTTAAATTTCTCTAATTTCGAATGATTTTCTTGAAATTGAAGGCACTAGTAACGGATCTCGCTGGCAGTATTTTCTGCTGGCGAAATTCCTTTACTGAAAGGTTATCTGTGTCTTATGAGGGTAGCCCGGCCGCTAAATATTTTATTCTCAAAACAGGATAGCAATTGCACTCACTGAGTTTAGTTAGGGTTAGGTTAGGGCGAAGGTCCAGAATTTAAGCCAATCAGACAAAAGGAAATTTGTGACATTGCTATCCTTATTGGGAAAGAAAAAAAATCGCGGCTTGGCCAAAATAAACTGATTCAATAGGAGTGGAAGCTAATAAGTAAATTTCCGCATATATTTGCCAGTTTGCCGGCTGAAATTATTGTGTATTTATGTCAGGAATATCAATATTATGCACGCCCAGTTCTCTTAGATGCATGCATCTATCTCACTTCATTCAGCTTTTACTATTCTGACACGTGGAATGTGTAGTAGCTCCCCATTCCAGCTGAGTAAACACATGCTTGCGTGTCATTTTAATTTAATTTAAATATAAAAATATATTAAAAAACTTGAATAGAAATATAATTAACTTAAAATTGTCAACTTACCGGAGTAGAAACAGCTATAGATACAGAAAAGCATAGTGATAAAACAAAGCACTTTATTATAGAATTCATTTTGGTTTATTTTCAGTTTTTAACAAGTTATCGGCTTAAAACTCCAACCAGGTCCTCTGAGCGTTACTGCGAAAAACAGAATGAGTTTGAACAGTTTACATCACCTGCCTCATGTTAACATGTTTGCTAGTTTGTTAACACAAAGTTGAAAATGATGAGAAACCAATCAAATTGCCCAGATTAACCATTCATTATTTGCAGCAATTCTCCTTCTGCCACGAGTAATATTATTTTACTGTAAAGCAATGTGATGAAGTACGTTTGAAATATTTAATAGAAGAGGGTAAATGAATGATAGTTGGCTAAAGCACGGTGAATGGGGATGAAGAATTCACACTTAACAAAAATCCACATCGCCGTAGATCCTGACTCGGGGTTGAACAGTTAAAATGAAATAGTCCCTAACCTCGTGCACCTCCACCCACCAACCAATACCAGAATACACGACACCTGCCCATGCATAGGGTAGATGGGGTGTTATTCCCAGTCAAAAAAGTGTGTGTATGTGTGTGTGTGGGTGTGTGTGTGGATGGGTTTAGACCCACCAACTGATGACATTCGTATGTTTACACACCTTCAAATCGATGACACGCACACAACCGATGACGTCCTCGGTTGTTTTTAGTTCTAAAAATGGCTTGTTTTCAAAATTATTATGACTAAAACACTACTCAAGTTCAGTATTTTTGCATTTCGGTACATGTCACCTGTTAGATAGGATAAGTTAAAAATACGAGTGTAACCTAATTTCCTAATACCGCCATCCCATATGTGTGTTGTATATGAGAGAGAGTTGAACACACAATTACAATGACGGGGTCGTCGCCTGCGTATTCGGTTATGATAGTACAAATGCTATCACGAAACGCTTAATACGACCCAGACGAGAACACAGGTACGACGTACGGACAGACATAACATCGACAACCAAGTCAATGTCCACGGCCTTTGATAACCAGTTGTGGTACACTGGCGTGTCTACCCAACCCAGGCTTGAACCCGGGGCCTTGTGGTCTGTAGACAGGTATGATAACCGCTACACCACAGTAGGTAGATATGTGTTGTATATTGATCGGTCACCAGTTATATAGGATTACGCCCACGTCATCAGTTGTATAGTCTACACATGTATGGGTGAGTGGTCACCAGTTATATAGGATTATGGATACGTCACCAGTTGTAAGGTCCACACACGTATGGGTGTGTGTGTGTGTGTGTATTTGCCCTGTATTTTGAGCAAGAACTTTTCTCTAGAAGCCTTGCTCAGATGAAATAATTAGGGGAGGGGATATGGAGTTACATAATTCATTCCTCAACAGTTATTCCAGTAAAACTTGAATCTTGAATGAATTAATTTTTCTGTTTTCGTGGGAAAGTGAGTCCAAATATTGCCTCAGATATGTTGCCCAACCAACCAGCCTTTAACCCCAACCCCCAACTACCCTCACCAAGATGCCATTTATAACATAGTTTTTTTTTATTTTTTTTATCATATTGACCGTACGAGCTCACACCTTACCATCCCCGCCCCCGTAAAGATGTAGAATATCGGATATAATTGTATTAGAGTATATCACAGTCATGCCTGACCCAGCTAGATATCAGAATTATGTCCTCCTAACCGCCATGACCGCCGACTTGGCATGATGACAAACATCATACTTGGGCACTTAGTCAGGCAGAGATTGAAAATGTCGGAAACTTTGTTTAAATCAGAGTTATATCTCAATCATGCCCGGATCGTTTAGATATCAGAGTACGGGTCGGGCAACTGGGACAGTATGAAATATGCCCACTCATATGGGCCATTTAAAGTTTGGGCAGGAAAAACTAGAAATCTTCCAGCGCTTCTCCCCCTTGACCCTTAGTACCAGAGCTACGTCCATGAACCCAAAAAGTTTAGCCGAATTTTTCTAAATTTTAATGGGAAATTTCCACTTACTTGTTTAGAAATGGTATACACTGAAAACACTTATCAAAGTAGATTTTAACGTTAAAATTGAAAATTTTCATCTTTTCATTCAATTTGTTGTGGAACTATGTCTGTTTGTGTAGATTTTGGGGCAAAAAGTAACAAATTCTCAGACCAAGGCTTCACCCTTAAACCCTTGAACACTTTTGTCAGAAGTTTCTCAATTTTCAGGGGAGTAGATTCAATATGAGTATGTAGAATTGTCTTGTTATCATCAATTAAATTTTCCGAACTCTCTCAGTTCTGCAGTTTGTGTTTATTTTCAGCCATTTTGGGACATCAAAGACAAGAAATCTTTAGAACTTCCTTGTGCTTCACCCTTATACACCTCCCAAGCACCTTATGTCAGACTTCTTACCCTGGATCGTATATCCTTGCTTTGCCCCGGGACCCAACGATCTTTCCTTTACATTTTGAAACTTTGTGTTTATTTTAAGCCATTTTGGTGCATCAAACAGTCAAAAACAAGAAATCTTCAGTCCAAGGCTTCATCCATGAACCCCTGCAAAATTGTGCCCAAATTTGCAGATGAAGTATATCCGTTGGCTGTTTACCCTACATAATGCTTATCTGAGTCAATCTTAAAATTTTCTTCTTATTGTCACTTAAACTGTCCGAGCTTTGTCAGCCTGTTTGTGTTGATTTTAAGCCATTTTGGAAATCTTCAGACCAGGGCTTCGCCCATGAACCCCACAATTTTTCTTTTATTTACCTCAATTTTTAGGGGAAATTTCTCTTCTGCCATTTAGAAATGGTAACCTAGATTTCAACACGAGAATTTAAAATTGTCTTTTTTTTATTTATTAAATTTTCGACCTTTGTGTTGATTTTCAGCTATTTTGGGAATACTATCCCACAAGTTATCGAAGGGCGCATGTAATCACGACAAAAAAAACAACCCTTTGACAGCTTCTGTATAATACGATTTTAATGAACAAGTTAAACAGAGCGGTGGGATTCGATGAGCATATTAGGATGCGTCAGGGGTGTAAAAAGCTTCCGAAAAGTGGGGGCACGACCTTTTAGGGGGCACTTTTCAAGTCATATATCCCCCATTCAGCCATTTCATTCTGTTTATAAAATAAGTGATCCCAAAACAACAAAGTAAAGTAAAAGGGGAACTTTATTTTTAGAATGGGACACTTTTCCAATGGGGACACATTCATCCCGTACATGAGACTGACAAAAGTCGCCAGTTTCATACTATTGGGTCAGTAATTGAGGGGCACTTTTCATTTTCAAAAAGGGCATTTTTGTAATTTTTCGGAAAGGTGGGGGACGTGCCTCCTCCCCTCCTCCGTTCACACACCTAAGGGATGGGTTGTCCACATTAACACAGATACAAAGTGCATCACAAAGATGAATAAACACCAATGTAGCAAATGAATTTTTCGTTTTTCAAATAAATAAAAACAATCTTCCTTCATTTTAGACTGATTTTTAGCATTCAAATCAGAAAAGCATTTCAAATATGTTTCAAAAATCAATGAACATTTTCAAACTTTTCAAGATTTTTACATCCAATTTCTAGACCCTTTAAAATATGTTCGCGCTTCGTGCGATAACTTTAATGATATAACAGAACATTTATCTAATTTTTTTTTTTTCAAGTACGGTCATTTTTTAACTTCCCGTGAAGTATAGGCCTATATCATTTTTATTTCTGTTCAAGTGCTAAAGCTTTTTGAGAAAATTGAAACAACCCCTCCCCCAGAAAAAAAAAAATATATATACATATAAATAGGACAATGCAGTAATCGAAAAATAGTCCTGGTCATTTTATTCTAATAATCTAAAATGATCCCGATACATTTAATTTGAATACATGTAAACCCAACCAATCTATATAACTGAATTCAATTTGTAATTTTACGTTTGAGGGCGGTTCCAGGATTTCTGTGATGGGTTGGCTAACCTCCCAAACATTGATGTCTTGATATCATTTATTGGCGGCGAAACCAGGGGGACGAAAAAAGTGGGGCAAATGTGTTGTATAGCTCCCTCCCCAATATTTGCTTTTAATTTTTCTTAAACTTATAGAAAATATGTTAAAGGGAAAATTCCTGGATTATATTCAAAGAAATAACGATTTGTTGGATTTCATAAACCGCAAAAACATGTTTCCTTGCCCAGATTATATACACAGCGGCAATATCTATCATAACTTAACACTCACAAGTCAGAAGCAAGGTCCCGTGAATGTAAATGTTGCCAAATACAACATGTACGGACACATTCGACCGATCTCGATTGAAGAAGACACTACAAAAATCAAATTGAAATAGTATGGATATCCGACTTTTTGTCAAAAAATCTCTTGCAAAAGAAAGTGAAGAGGGTGAGCCTTTAGGAGAAGCAGTGGCGGGGCTATGGGGGTATCCGTGGATCACGTTTACCCCACCTGCCCCCTCCATAGAAATGTGTGTAAAGTGAAACATTTTGTCGGATTTATAGGTTTTGCCCCCTCCCCATAAGAGGCATTTGCCCCTCTTTTCCCCATGACCAAAATCCTGGTGCCGCCACCCTGGGAGAAGCAAATGTAAAACTTCTCGACAAGTGGGAAAAGATGGTGCCAGTGTCTCATGAGGGATGTCTCATCGGAGGCAGAAAATCTACTTAACGATCACGATAAGAAGCCTAATGCATGATTTATCATTTGGACATAATCATCAGTGGCGCCATGGGGAACGTCCCCCCTTCATGTCCGAAATGTCGAAAATTGTATTGTGTCCAAGATGGCTATTTTAGACCTTATTAGTGTAAGGGTGGGGTGTAGTCTGTATCATTGCAAAATGATATGCTGCTATACTAGATCGTTCGTAATCATCCTACTTTAGTTTAAAAAGCCGTGTATTGCACATATTCAGTCTTTTGGGGTATCTAAAACTTGGAAATGCGATGTTTCCTTCGCCCCCAGGACTCCCACCGGGGCTTTGTCTTGCCTAAGGCGGTCCCCTGACCCCATACCAAAAAGGTTTGTGCCCCAAATATCAAACCTCTGGCGGCGCCACTAATAATCATGGACGTAGATCCTGGGAAATGTGGGTATTTATACCCTACTTCTTGGCGAACCTTTAACACGTAACGTGTTTCATACAATAAAATTGAAAGAAAAAAGTTGGGGTCAAAATGGGACATAATCCGGCGCTTTCTAATTTAAAAGGATGAAAATGAACTTACGGATAGTGAGGTTTCTAAGACAGTACCCTTCTTTCATATCAATGTTACTTATTGTCTTAAAGGTTGGCTTTTAGTAGATCGTTGAGACATATATCAATTCAATCTTTTGTTATAACGCCCAAATTGCTTAATCTTGAAAGAGCCACCCCCCTTCCCCACCAATTTGAACCTTAACTCCTTTGAGGTAATTCAGGGGCCCCTTATCATAGTCATTGTAAGGCCCCGGGGTCTTTTTCATACGGTGCCTCATCGGGACTGTTTGGGGCCTCTTATCATGTAATCATAAGGCCCCTTAATTGCTTTCTTGCTGCTAGTACTTTATCGAGGCCAGGGCCTTTCGGGTCGGGGTCGGGATTGCAGCCAGGGGCATAACTTGACTTCAAGCCCAGGACGGGGTGTAAGTCAAATTTTCCTTTGCCCTACTCATTAAAAAACGAAATACATGTGTTTATACAATCACACAATATAGAACATTTGGGAACAGATCACCTCCCCCTTCCCACCACCGCCAATCCTGTCGCCAGAAATTTAACTGCGTAACACCGTGTGCCCATTTACGAGCCCTGGCGAGGTCTATAGAAGTGAAGCCTTGGTTGGGGTTCAGAGGACAAAGCTTTGGGAGCTCCGAAGTAATGCATCAGCAGAGAAGAAGTTTCTCTGCAAACTGGTTGGAGAGATTTTCTTGGTTAATCTATTGTAAAAGAAGGAAAAGAGACGTTTTGCTTTACCTGCCAAAAAGCTGATGTACTTTTCCAGAAGACAGGGGTGTAGGGAGCTTTCGAAAAGTAGGGGCACGACATTTTAGGGAGAACTTCACAAAGTCATATGCATATGCCCGCCCCCTGTCTGTAGATAATAAAGTAAAGTAAAAGGGGCACTTCATTTTAAGGAAGGGGCAATTTTCCAATGGGATCCCATTTCCCCGTAAATGGGACTGACAAAAGTTGCCAGTTTCCTACAATTGGATCAGTAATTAAGGGGCATTTAGTTTTGAAAGGGGCATTTTTGTAATATTTTTATTTTTCTAAGTGTGCTTAAATTCCACCAGTTCTTGCGCCTTTGACAGTAATTGAGGGGCACTTTTCAATTTCAGATAGGGCACTTTTGTCATTTTTCGTAAAAGCAGGGGCTACGTTCCCCCAGTGCCCCACGGTTCCAAAACCTATGCCAGTAGGGGTTTAATCCTCCATTGGTTAACGTGTATTTCCAGGATCCATTGAGATAAAGTGTATTTTCTCGGGCACTCTGGGTGGTTAAATCTTCATTGGGCACGCTGGGTGCTTGTGGTTTAATTCTCATTGGGCTCACTGGGTGATTGGGGTTTAATCCTCATTGGGCGCATTGGATGCTTGGGGCCCTTATTAGGTGTACTAGGTGCTTCCATTGAGTTAACGTGTATTTCTATGGTCCATTAAGATAAGCTGTATTTTCTTGGACACTGGGTGCTTGGGGTTTAATCATAATTGGGCGCACTGAGTGCTTGGATTTAATCCAGATTGGGTGCGCAGGGTACTTGGGGGTTTAATCCTCATGTTCGCACTGGGTGCTCTTGGGGTTTAATTTTCATTGGGCGCGCTAGGCTCTAGATGAAGTAAACAAGTTCAGATACCTTGGTGCGACAATAAGCTCACAAAGTGGTAGCGAGGAAGATATTAAAAACAGAATCTCTAAAACAAGAGTAGCATTTATAAAGTTAAATAAGATATCGAACTCATGTTCAAATGCTACAGGAGAATTTTGAAGATCAGATGGCCATATGTAATATCTAACGATAAAATACTGAGAACCACTAAACATGACAAAATCAGCACTGAAGTAAAAAGAAGAAGGTGGAGGTGGATTGGTCATGTGATGCGCATGAGCACTATGAAGCACTGTGTGACAGTTATGAAGTGGAAACCAGAGAGGAGAAGGAATGTTGGTCGTCTTAGAACGACCTGGAGAAGGACAGTCAAGAAGGAGAGGAAAGTGATGGGATGGAGCTCGTGAACAGAAGCCAGACAAGTTGCAAATAATAGAGTCCAGTGGAGAGAGTGCACTGCAGCCTTATGGGCCGGGAGGCCTAAAGAGACTAGGTGAGGTGAAGTGCACTAGGTTCTTCCTTTGAGGAAATGTGTATTTCTATGGTCCATTGAGATAACATGTATTTTCTTGGGTACTTTGGGTGCTCGGGGTTTAATCGTCAGTGGGCACTCTTAATGCTTGGGGCTTAATTATCCTTGGGCGCACTGGGTGCTTGAAGTTTAATCATCGTGTTCGCACTGGGTGTTTGGGGTTTAATCCTCATGTTCGCACTGGGTGCTTGGAGTTTAATCCTCATGTCCTCATAATTATTAATGAAAATATAATATGTATCTATATGTTATCTATTAAATTAAAGTGGGTGTAATTTTTTTTCGCATACACAAATTTTCATAGGCCTACATGTAAAGGGCACTTATTCACACGTAATGGTGAGGAGTTGTGTGCATATTAATGAGGGATTTTGCATAACAATAGACTTTCGTGCAAAATGATTAACCTGAGATTACAGCTTAAACAGGCGGTTTCGTCTCAAAACAAGTCGCAATGACGTCAGTAAGCACAGCGGCATTTCTTCATCAAAAATCGACTCGGGCCTATCATATTACAATCGTTCAGAGGAAGGTATATTGGGCAAGGTAGGCATGCATGCGTATGTTTTTGGGGGGACATTTATATAATAAGCACACTTTATATGACACACTTTCCAATCGGGGACAACCTACCATTCGGGGACATCCCTAGTTGGTTTTCTTCAAGATTTAGGATCTCCATAGGTGAAACAATATGCCACCTGAAATATTACGCATTTTGTTGCTGTTCCCTTAAAAAAATGTGCCTTTAGGTGTATTATCAGAGTATGAAATTATAGCATATGTCTCCGGTTATGTGATTCAGATTGCATAGGCCTACTGTCCCCAGATGGGCGAATAAACTCTAACACATCACCTGTTTCCCCGATTGGTATCTTTTATGTGGTATAGTGGTCCTGGTTGGAGGACATACACATGGGTGTACGATGCAGTTAGTATGTACTATAGAGTACATTCCTGTTTTATGTCATTAAACTATTAAAAAGAACACGATGAGTAGTAAATATTAAATTGATACAAATGGGTTGATAAATTATGATCAATCTCACCCAGGGCCGTAATTCTCGGGGGACAGAGGTGACATGTCCCCCTTCCCCCACTTTTTCAGCATTTTTTTTTAATTCAGTACATTTTGGGAAAATTTTACCATTTGTCCCCCAATTTTTGGATAAAAGGCCATGTCCCCCCCACACACACACACACGCACTCACTTTTCAAATAAGAATTACGGCCCTAATCTCATCTCATCTAATTTGGTTAAAAATAACGTCCCATACGATGTCCCTGATCCGATGATTCAAAACGCATGTCCCCGGTTGGGATTCAAAACAAGTATGGGTGTGTGTGTGGAGAAAAAGGTCGGGGGTCTTTCTGCCTCCCTGGGAATTACGGTTCTGGTTTTTATCATCCAAATCGTTTTTGTGAGATGAATAGGTCGAACTATCAGGCTCTTCCGTTTCTCCCAGCAAATTGACCTCTTGACTGCCTAAGCCATTTACAGGCTGCAAAAGCGTATAAACCCGTTTTTTCTCAACTTACTACTGCAGATGACCCACGGGCGCAATACAAATATGTCCCTTTTCTCTAGTTTCGTCCCTGGCCCTGTTTGGATGGCATCCATGGCCCTACCAATTGGATTTGGTCATATTTCAAGGGGGAATCTAACATAATACATTAAGTTTTTAAGAAACAGTGATGAGGAACACTGTTGGCAGGTTGGGGGAAATATTTGCATAATTTATTCAAATAATGCCTAACACTCAAAACGCTGTAAAATGATTTCAACACCATATATTTCTTAGCTACCTATCCATCTGTCCATGGATCTCGGTTTAATTGTTTAAAGAGGGAGGCTCGCCTCATTAAAATACGGTAAAAAAAAAGAGATACTTTATTTTGACGTCACTTCCGGTTGTGGAGGCATGATCCGATCCTCTGTCTGTTTGTACCACACAGTACAGCCATACACTAGCATGTACGTTGTGTGTGCAGAATTACATACACAGCGCATTGCGTAGTACTGTGACGAGAAACTTATTTGTTTTTTTCCAATGTTTTTTTGTCAGAAAGCGAAAATGAAATTTTAGTATTATAGTACTACAATGATAGTCACCAAATAAAAATTACTGAGAAAAAAAAAGGAGAAGATGAAAGCAAAAAATCAAAATAAACGATTCTACCGGGGCTTGAACTCACGGCATGATTTGAAGAAGAAAAAAAAAGGGTTCCCTGCGTTCGCCGCAAGCATCTGGGCTGTCTCACGTAGTGACTTTCAAAGCGTTTTAGATACGTATATACCTTGCAATACGAGACAACGAATCGCGCAGCAAAATTTCAACCAAGCAAAAAAAATGAAAGGAATTTTAAGTATTGTGCACATATGACGATATCGCTTCTTTAAATCATTTTTTTGATCAGATTACGGAAGATTGTAAGGTGCATGCGTGGCAGCTAATTCTTGTAAGCGTGCGTGCGCTGACTGGTATATGCAGATGGAGACGTATTGAAGGTTATAACCTTCCCGGCTACCGTATCACGCTGGGTAAAGCCAATGCAACAGTGGATAGGTGGGCAGCGAACCGCTTCGTTTAATCCCTAAAATGGGCTTTCTGACAAAAGATGCACGAAAATTGGAAAGAAAGAACAATTAAAGGTGGACTTAGACCCATATGTCAGGGCGTCTTTTTGGTGAATTTTCAAATATTCATCCAACATATTTTATCTTCCAAAGTGATATAATTATCTGATTATATTGATTCTGAATCTCAAAAAGCTACTTCGTATGAATTTGGTGTTAGAGCAGTTTCAAATTTCTCCACGACGACCAAAAAGCTCAGTTTTGCTGAATATTTGTAAGACTCTGGAAAATTGTGTCCTCACTTGTCGGTCTAGTGTCCCTTTAACTAATTGAATAGGATTACATGGGTCACAATGTTTGCATCAAATGTCAACGAAAAGCAAATGCGCGGGAAATTTATAATATTTGTTATTCTGGATTTGACCATGGCACTTCGGAGACGTCTTGGAGCTTGTTGCCTGTCAGGCAGACGTCCGGGGGAAATCAAACTCTTCAAAAACGGTAATTAAACCTTATTGAATTTGTTATTATAGCACATACTCTAAGAAATAATGATTTACCATGTTTATTTTTTTTATAATTTATTTTTTTCATCAAAGAAGTTTGACAAACAGGCTACTTCAATATAATTTTAAGTTAAATCATTAAACACTCTAATTGTACAGCCTTTTATTCTTCTGGCAGCCTGCATGGCTGCATGGGATGGATTTTATCGCAATATCTTCCATTAGCCCCCTCATAGAAAAATGGAACTCTCCCCTATTTGAAGTTGGTCCACAAGGTTTTGAATTTTCTAGTTGTCCTGTTGATTCTGAGGTCACAAGATATCGCGCAAGTTATGCTTATCAGCTGATAAGATATATATAAATTTTAACATGCGTGCTGTAAAATGGTCAATTTTTGACTTCTCTTGATGTGACTTATTGCTGTTTGACATAATTACTTTTTAGTATTATTTTAACATTTAAGCTCATGTTTTGCTACCTGTCCATATATATTCAAATCATTTGTTGTACATATTAAACCTTTTGCTACCAGTCCATATACCTTAAATTCATATATTTAACCATTTAAGCTCATGTTTTTGCTACCTGTCCATATATATACCTTAAATTCATTTGTTGTATATATCAAACCATTTAAGCTCATGGTTTTGCTACCTGTCCATATATATACCTTAAATTCATTTGTTTTAAATTAATGTGTGATGTATGATTAGGCGGGCAGCATAATTTTGTCCTCAGTATTATGAAGGAAAAAGCCACGTTCGTATTGGAAAGCAAATACAGAGGGCGGGCACTTAAAATGATGTTTATGGATTGATAAAGAACATTCATATCTAAACAAATCACTTCTTGAATCATTTTGAAAATAGCACTTTCATGTTAATTTGTGACTTTGACACAAAATTGTTACGTAATTCTATAAGTTGTTATGTAATTGTTATGTAATTCTATAAGTTTCTTTTAAAGGAGACATCAAATCTGGCTTTTTCTTCTTTTAATATTATAGAAATAATAATTATAAGTCATCAGAAGAAATTTCACATTGTACAACACAAATATGCAAACATTTTCAAATTATTAAAACATTAAATCTTTCGATATAAGATTTACATGGGAGCGTTCATTTTGTCCGTACGCCCTCTAATAAATAATGTTATTCACCCAGTACAGATTAGAATATGAATGTATTTCTTTATAATCTATTACAAATTTTCTAACTTATAAGAAATATTTGTTCCTTTGCATGAGTGGATGAATTTTTATTGGGGGCTATACTACTTTAAAATTGTATTTAAAAAAAGTACCTTTTGTGTTAATAGTGAGAACTAAATGATTTCTTTGTTTCATGATTCTTTAATTAAATTTTTTGAGCAAATGGTAATTTGAGCAAATGTTGTCTTTACACGTCCATTTACAGCGTTTTATCTCGGGCATCAATTTGCATATTTTATGCAAATTTTGTAATGTATTTCAGGTCGAACGTATAATATTTTCTTTCGTAAACCATTTTTGTTTGTTTCTATTCATGATTCTTTGAACAGATGCAGCTTTATTTATCACATACGGGACCAAAACAAATTCTAGCAAGATTATATATTTTCTTATGATTTTCAGTGATTTAGATTTAGGAAAGAAATTTCAGAACTACAAAAATATTTTAAGCTGTTCGACCAGTCATACACCACAACTTTTGCTTAATTAAACAACCTGACAACTGATAAAACTTTGATATAGCCATAACTCAATAGCTAAAAGAGATTTTTATCTTCAAAAATCAAGAACTGGAGGCGTAGGAAGCGGGGACAGCAGGAAACCTCCCCTTTGAGGGGATTTCGCCTTTTTGGATACATTCTTAACTGTTGGGAGGTAAAATTATTTAAACTTAAATTGAAAAAATTGAAAAAAATCGTAAGACAGAATATTTGGAGAAACTATTGTAACTTTTGGAAAATTTGTCTACATTTCCGAAAAAATTGAAGAAAATCTGTTAAAATGTGAAGAAATTTTCCCGACATTTCCTGAAAATGAGAGAATCGCGAGGTCTTGGGGTACAAATTTAGGGCCCATCATATCTCTAAAGGGCAAAAATATATATGTATATATTTTTGGTTTAAGTGACCGTTTTTTTTTGTGCCGATTTCTCTGCTTTTGTGGTTATGTTTTTTGTTTTGGTTCGCATGCGAAGCATTTATGCGAACCTATGTAATGGCGATTACGTCCCTCCGACCGTCCGGCCCACAGATTTGTCCTGAGATTTCCTCAGAAATGTTAAAGTTTTTTGAGAATTCCTCAGAAAATGTTAAAGTTAAAGATATAATTTTCCAATATCCTTCAGAGATCCTCAAGTCTCTCTTGTAGCATTTGAGATTTGAAATCCTTAAAATTCTTTAAAATATTTGGGCACCAAACACTTATATCAGGCATGATTTTTTAAACTCCACCTTTATTATTGTGTTTATTTGCATAAACTTACTACAGTATATGACCTGACCAGACATTTTTATTTAGCATGCTTAGTCAGGGAGTGTGACAGGATGTGATTGCCTATGAACATAGGGAGGGACCCAATGTGGGACATGGATGGGGGCCATGAGGGACATATGATATAATATTTACCATGTTGTATACACCAAGGGCTATATTAGGCATAATTATTTGACTCCACCTTTTGTTCTTATTCAACAACTCATTTGCATATAAGTTTTTATATGAACTGACACTTTAATACATAGTATGCTCAATCAGGGACTGTGATAACAAGGATGAGACTTCTAATGGAACTTATGGGACGTCATGTGAGACATAGGGTGGGATGACATGTGGGTTGCCATGTGGGACATGGAGTGGGATACCATGTGAGACATGGGGTGGTATGCCATGTGGAACAGGGTGGAATGCCATGTAGAATATGAGGTGGAATGCCATGGGATGGAATGTCATGTGGGACATGGGATGATATGGGATGTCATGTGGGGCATGGCGTCCCACCCAATTTCAACAAGTCATTTGCATATAAGTTATTATATGAACTGACACTTTCATACATAGTATGCTCAATCAGGGACTGTGATAGCTTGATGAGACTTTGGAGCCTATGGGATGTCATGGGACATGGGGTATGCTCAATGCCAGGGACTGTAACACAGATATGACATAGGTTGTAATGCCATGTGTGACTTCTTATGGATGCATGTGTAACATAGGGTAGGATGTGACATAGGTAGGAGGAGACATAGTGTGGGAGACCATGGGAACATGGGATGTGTTGCCATATGGGACATAAAGTAGGATGTCATTGGGACATTGGGAGGGATACTATGTGGAACATATGGTGGGATGCCATGTGGGACATCAGATGGGAAGCCACTGATGCAGGACACAGGGAGGGATGCCATGTGGGACATAGGGAGGGATGTCATGTAGTACATAGGGTTGGATTAATGTGGGACATACATGTAGGATGGGATCCATGTGGGTCATAGCATGGGATGCCATGTGGGACATATGGTGGAATGCCATGTGGGACTTATGGTGGAATATGTCATGTGAGACACTGTATGGGGAATGCCAAGTGGGAGATATGGTGGAATGCCATGTGGGACATGGGATGGGATGTCGTGTGGGACATGGGGTAGGATGCCATGTAGGACATGGGGTGGGATGTCATGTGGGACATAGGGTGGGATGCCATGTGGGACATGAAGTGGGATGCCATGTGGGACATGAAGTGGGATGCCATGTGGGACATAGGTGGGATGCCATGTGGAACATGGGGTGAATTGCCATGTGGGACATAGGATGCCATGTGGGACTTAAGTGTGAGATGCTACTTTTAAAATTGGCAGGATCATATGATATGGGTGTCAATTTGCATGGGCATGCAAACCATGACGGTGTTTATCGTTCTAGTTTATGGATGTTAAACTTTTTAGTCGCCAAAAGAAATAATCAGGTACTGTATACATTTGGGTGCTCACTGAACCTGGGATCCAGTGCACCACCCCCCCCCTCCACCCACCCACTATCCTCCTGACGGCATCCTGTTCCTGAAGGCTGTAGAGGTTTTCTCTCGTTCTTCAAACTAGCACTTGGTGAAACATTGTATTTAGTTCCAAGAGTCAATCAAACTTTAAGGATATTTTGATATATTCATAATTTTAAATATTAAATATTTAAAAGAAACTATTTTTTTTTTGTATTTCGTTCATTAAATTTCAGTCTTTTAAGATATGCGATTGTTTTCTCCTAGATGTTGGTTGGTGATAACGTGGGTCAAAAAAATAATTAAAAAACTTAACAGAATCACCCATTCAAATAATTGTGGTGCATAATAAAATTTCAAAAACACGTTTCTAATAAGAAAATAGTCGGTATGCCCGTTCATACATCAAACCGATTTGCATATTTATTTCCGCATTAACACGACAAAAAGCAAAAAGCTGTAAAATACTTAATTTGTAACCGAGCTTGACGGACAAAAGCTTAGGAATTGAAGTTATTTTCATGATTTGTACTGGATTATAAATGCCTATATGGACATATAGCAATTTCTATTTTCTATAATTTTCTATATTTTACCACGTAATTCTAACTCAACTGGACTCCATTTTACCGGGCAGCGGCGTTGTTGCGTTTCACGCGTCTTCACACAGCTCAGTCATATCACTCGTATGCAACAAACAAACTACATGCTAACCTACCATTATCAGTTCAGCGAATGTTACTGATTGCAGTTTTTTGCTCGCTTCTAATTTTTCTTGATATTTTTTTAAAGTAATTTATATTTTCACACAATATACGAGGAGTAACTTTAACGTTAACGTCATCTGATTGTTCGTTATACTCAGACAAAGCCTATACCTGATATAAAGTGCTCGCTACAAATTTTAGTGTATAGGCTGAAAGCCTGGGTTGAAAGCCGTTGCGTCGTACAGCAGAAACCCACTTCGAACGTCGATCAGGATCTGATGGAAATCGAGAAAATGTCTTTTTATTCCCCGTACACATCTATTAGTGCAATCAACGGCACAGCAAGATTCCAACATAATTATCTTGCAAAAATGTTCTTATATATAATAACAACATGCAAACGTATGTAAGTCTAATTAGATGTAACTTACAGCAGACGACAGTGGTTTTGGGAAGTTTTCTTCATTTTTCGTAAAATTTCCTTCGTTTTCGGAAAATTTCCTTCAATTTCGTGAAACTTGGATCCATTTTCGTTAAATTTTTATCATTTCGGGATGTTTTTTTTTTAATGTTCGGCATTTGGTGGAATTTTTTTTTAATTTTGGAAAAAGTTCCTTCATTTTCGGGAGATTTCTTTTATTTTCAGGACATTTCCTTCATTTTCCGATATTTTTCTTTAAT
>JAIGNY010000670.1:0-30000 GCA_020152595.1 Chiridota heheva
TCAGGTGGTATATTACTCTTCCTAGATTCAGTTTTACAACTTTTTTGACATATCTTATGGTTTTTAGGCCTCAAAATTGCAGGACAAAATATGATAGAATACATAAAGACTTTGAGGAATCTGAGGCTATGACATCACAACTAGTCTGATTTCAGTTGTTTCTATACAAATGATACCAAATTTTGAACTTAAATATCTCCTTAACAGAATAATATTTTTGAATGCTTTCTTCACATTTTGTTTCTTTTGAAGTCCTCTTTCATATAAGATAGACTTGCATGACCCCTGAACTAATCCTTTAAACCAGGTGATGTGCAAGACTTTTGTCTCTTACATATTGTGACATAAACATAATTTATCTGGGTTAAGCTCTGCAGGGGTAGACTGGCCCACCCAACGAGATACTGGGAAATTTCCCTATGTGCTCTTTAATTTCTTGGTGTGCCCTTTGCTACATACACAAAATAATTACAGCAATAAATTTGATTGGCGAGAATGAAATCTTAAAAAATAGTTCATTCAATTTTCAGCACTTCGAACCTGAAAGACTGGATTAAGTTATAATGCTATCTTATGATGAATGAAAGATGACTATCAAGAACAACGTGTGAAAATTTACTGAAGTACAATGTTGTGAAATGCCCTCGGCTTACCAAGTTGCATAACCTGAAATTTGGCTCAAATTAACAAATTTAAATACAAAATAAATATCTTGTAAAAGTGAGTAGAAATGTCTGAGAAATCTTTTTCCTCTTAAAATTGTGTACAACCCTTTTCACAGCTTTTGACCCAAATATGTTAAGCGAATTATATTGCCAACTTTTTTCAGTTTTAAGGTAACCCAAATATTCATCTTAGTTGATTGTTCGATTTTAAAAGTGAATTTTTTAACTTCTGGTGTTTGATTTTAAAGGAGTTGATGGCCGAAAATGGAGAGCATATTCTTTTTTGAGTCTCAAAATAATTGGAACACACTTTTTGTGCACATGATGGTACTGAAAACCTTTGATTCGATTGTTTGTTTGTTTGAGGGCTTAATGGCACCATGACGGTGAGGGTCAAATTGTGCCTGAGAGCTTAGAACATTCCAGAGGTAGGAAGGAAAAAAAATAGGGGGAGACTGAGATTCGACAAGTTTCAAAAAAAGACGTCCTCCCTTTTTGACAGAGAGCTCCTTTAACCCTTACTTTACCAAGCGGCGATATTATCGCGTTTTAAAACACCTTTATCTAAAAATAAAATCGGGACTTTTACCAAAATAGGAGTAATTTTGATATCATTTTAAAGTACTCGGATATTTCTTTCACAAAATGTAACTTTTTAATAGGGGTCATATTACAGAATTTTGAGAAAAAGTAGCTTGAATATGGGTAACACTGAAAAATTGTCAAAAAAATGATTCAAAATCAAGATCACATTTTTGCTTCAAAATCAAACATGCAAATCCTAAGACATGATATTAATGATTTCTGGTCTATTTTTTATAATCCCCTACCTGAAATGTTTTGTTCTGGAGAAATTTCTTCAAAATTTCAAAAATTTCTGCCATTTTTGACCCGTTTTTTCCCCTCAAAAATCGTTGTACCGAAACAATACATGCTTCTTTGAACCACTATTCGAAAGTGCTTGCAATTTCCTATCATTTGAAATAAAGGCATACCCCCTCTATTTCGACCCTCTCCTATAATAATTAAATTTCACTTCAACATTTTCAATGATCATGTAGTGAAGTGGATATAAACGCGGCCAGCACGCGAGCGCACCAGGTTCGAGTCTCACTGAGACTACTGCATTATACTTTTTCTGCTGCAGTTTTCAGGGGTCATTTGACTAAAATCATATTTGGTGTATTTTTATTTTTCCTTTCTTTCTAAAAAATCTAGATTAGCATCATTGGAAAGGAAATTGTACAAAGAATCTAAATATGTAAGACAAATCTCTGTTTTCAATATTGACAAGAAGTTATACTTGTGCAAAGATTGACCATTTGTTGACCAAATTTAGACAAAATTGCTTAATTTGCATATTTTTGTCCAATATTTCCTACTTTGGCTTTCGTTACTCAAAAGATAAATATCTCAGCTTCCATTCCAAGCAAACTTGTAATGAAAGGAAAGTTGTGAAAACTGCATATGAAAAAAAAAGTTACAAAAATTGGGCTCACATTTTTCAAAGCCCTGCAGTAGAGTAAGGGTTAAACCTGCAGTTTGGGCATTCAAAAAACAAGAAATATACAGAGCTTCCCTCCCTGGACCTCTACCACTAGCGTGTCCCACCATAAAAAGGGTGTTTTCAAGGGAATGGAAGAGCATGGCACAAACAATTTTGTGGGGGGATGCACCCATTAAGGCTATAGGACATCCAGTCTATCCCTGAGGCTCTACAACTTGTGAGATACATGTCAAGAGGCTTTGATGTTGAAATGAGGAAATAAGTTTTCATCACTAATAAGGAGTCAGAATTACATTGAAGAGAATAAAACATTTGAAGTATTATGGCTACCATTTATCATTTATGGTAAGAGATGTTGGTATTCTATGGAAATGATTGTTGAACAAACAAATCAAAGATACATTGTGGGTCTCATAATCAAATTTGTAAACTGTTCACACTTAATGGAAATTAAAACACCTTCAGGATTTCTTGAAAGCATTTATTATGTTGGTAATTACTTATAAGTATATTATTTAATACCAGGTTGGTTAGTCAAATTGTGCTGAATTAAATCTATTATGTCTCTGCTTAGGTTGCACATTAGGTTTCTGAACTTTGAAATTGTAACCCACAAACAGACTTCAGATGAATTTTCCTTCAAAATGTACATTTCCTGAAATTGTAATGGTTTTAAAGAATACTATTTTTATACCTGTGGTAAGACACTGTGGTTTCCACAAGTTTCTTCAAGGATTCAGTCAGTTCTCTTGTAACATCCTCCACTAGAGCCAGGGGAGCGCACAGTCTGAGCTCATTAAATGCTGTGAGGATCTGATTGGTGTACACTGCCAGGGGTGGGTGGTCCATGAGTGTCATGGGCGGAGACAGACTCTGATCACCCTGATATATTTAAGATATGATTCAAAATTATATGGAACACATTCAAATATTTGGGACACTCACTGTAGAACCTGATTTACAATATTAACAACAGGTGTGTGGCTAGCTTGTGACCCAACATAAATAAATCAAAACCTTGTTGATAGTCGTCTGTTTAAATTGTTCATGTAAGTGCTTGAGGATTACATATAGTAGGTATGCAAACATAAATTCTTACTGTGTTTAAATGAAAGTGCCACTTTCTGTGTTGTGGTCATAATGAAATTGCAGAGTACAAGCAGTCCATGAGAAGCTAGCTAAAGGCTAAATCCATCCGATCCATTATAGGCTCATTGGGCTGGTGCTTATCCCCAGTTTCCATAGCGCAAGTGGATGAGAGTACATGACTCCCCCTAGATGGGACACCAATCCATCGCAGATTAATTCCCCAGCAGTGCTGGTACTCATTTTACAGCTGAGTGGACTGAAGCAAGTAGAGTTAAGTGTCTTGCTCAAGGACACAATGCAGCACTCACGACGAGAAGCAACTTGGTATAAATTTGGGATACATGCATTAATGGATAGGATAATCTACACAATAATCCTTGTGATAAAAGGGGCATTCTAAAAAATGAAAACCTTCATTTTCTCTTTTGATTAAATGTTGCTATTGTAAACACAAGCTTTGATCAATGATATCAAACAGGGAAAAAAATATGATTTTTTTAATAGAAGCTGAAGGTAAGACCCTCACTTTATGTGGCACTTATCAGGCATTTGGGCTAAAACTTATACAAAGATATTTCAAGCTTTTGAATTTGGAATTGCAGTTTATGAGTGCAATTTGTTTAAAGTTGGACTATGATGTCCCTGTCCTACGGCACCATTCTGTTAAGTTCATGGTTAGAAGCACCGAAGGCTAAAATTATTACCCGTTGTGGACACCTCTATACACATTCACTAGCTTGGTCTTGTTATCATGAAATTAAGAAATCTACTAATAAGAAAAAGAACATCAACATCTCTACATAATGCACGATTTGGATACTTATAGCACTTATTTTTTAGGAATGTCTTGAATATGTCCTATGGGATTTTTTATTTGAGATTTATCTGAAATAAATGCATTAACTCCACATTGTTGGTTTGGTTTGTTGATGTTTAACGGCACCGCGACAGTCAGAGTCAAATGTGCCAAGAAATAAATAAATTATAGTGTAAGATTTAGGATAGTGAGGAGACTTCACATCACTGCAGGAATATGCATTACAATATTAAAGGATTCTGTACAACACAACTAAAGCTAAAGGATTACACATATTTTGAACACAAAGTTCCATATTAATTATCATTAAGTACATGAAGAATTGAAATACAATTACATGAGATATAAACTATGATCCTGATTTTCTTGTTCTATTTCCAATAATTACACATGTGAATAATCAATATCAAGAATATAAGAAAAGCATGGCTAACCTGCATTACAGCTCCTGTGACAATGGATGATGACAACCAGGCACTGGAGACAACAGGAGTGTAGGACTGCATTGTGCTCACAAATCTACCAAGAACAATAGAGACTTGATACTTTCACAAAACATAGATTTATATCATGATGAATATCTGTTGCAATAGCTTTTTAGTCCAAAAACCTCAAAGCCTACAAGGTTGAACATAAACATCACTGAAAATCACTCATCAATAAACAAACAAAACCTCCACTATTAAAAACCACCCTATTTGTAAATCATTTCTTCAAGCCAAACACTTTTAAGCACAGGGGAATATACTTTTGTTTCTGTGTTGAGTGTGAAAGTCAGTGCATCTGCAGTGAAATCTGTTTACTATTAATGTCAAATTATGACAATGGAAAGTGAGGTGAAGTGTGTGGATTGTAGAAATAAGAAATCCCTGGTGTAATTGATAATTGCTTGTGCTGGATTGTGGTTTCTGTTGTGAAAAATACAAAAATAGAGACCCCAACAGATTTGAGATTTTGTCGGGGCTTAAGACACAAAATGTATTGTGGGGTTTAGACTTAATGATATATAAGGGGATTCAAAACTTTAATAAGGGTGAATTAGATCATTCTCTCCTTAATATCTGAATTTTGCATCACCTTAATGTTGATGTCTACAACAATTCAGTTTTACCTGATCTTCCTGCTACATTGGATTGTGTGACAAATATTCACCAGCTTACAGTGACTAACCACTTGCAGTACAACTATTTGTCAAAAACTGTTCAAACAAAAGCACCCACAGTATTTGGAGTGTTATACCAGTGAAAAAAACATGGCCACAGAAAGAAAGTATTTGAGTATTCATTATGATATTCATCCCTCTCTATGCTACAGAAATTGAAATTCATTATAATAAAAGTTTAATTAGCATGAGTTACATTTCATTACCTGTATTGGTAATATTAAACAATTATTTAAAGCTTTAAATATATTATGTCCCTAACATAAAGCAGCTATTGTCTAATCATAGTGTATTTTAAAAATACAATCCATTCCTTGCACAAATTTCATCCCAAACCAGAGTAACACAGGTACAGTAATTAAATAAACAGCATCAGGGGGGCAAAATTCAAGAACAAACATGCCACAAAAAAACTAAAGATGTGCAAATATCAGTGCAATATATGCTAATATATCTTAGTAAAATCACTGAAAATGGCGATAATGAGGTTTTTTCATTTACTTATGGTTTTATGTTATTTATGATCAAATACTTTGCGATTAACAATAAAAAACTGTTTACTTGTCAGTAGCCTCATTGACAGCAGTAACAAACAACTTCAATGCTGTGTCCTGAAAGATGGGTCCGAGCAGTCCTCGAAAGTCAGCTCCAACTCTGCTGAATGAAAGACCAAAGTACATACACTGACCTAGCAGTGAGTCCAGCCTATTGCCAACACCTCTATCCAAATCTGACTGGAGGGTTAGTAAAAACTGTGACACCTGTCAACAAAAGGAACAAGAATCAATTGAACACTAGTTACATTAGAGAAACTTAATACTACAGTGGTTGGAAGGTACATAAGTTACACTTTTAGGAACATGACAGGGAAAGCACACGTAAGTCATAATTGACTTCTGTTCAGTGTCGACCCAAGGAACTTGCCAGGACAGGAAGTGGATGAACACCGGGTTAACACCCTGCTCTTTTTAAGAAGTGTTCAGAGAACCAGGCAGGAGGTGAATCAGGTCCGACATCTTTACGCGCCCCTGCAAAGGATGGTAAATGCCACCCAACCATTGACCACTTTTCCCACAAAGGTCGGGTGGAGGAGACTTGTTTGCTGGTTACATGTTTTTAGTATGTATTATGTGGTTGAAATTAAAAAGCATTCTACAGGTAAAATAATATAAATGAAATTGTATAGATCATGACCATGACAAATCTTATCAATCTTTGATACCATTCAAATTGTACCACAAAACCTAACCTAATGCCAGTGTCATTTTCAACCCGTTCGAAGGACACTCTCCCAAATAACAAATCCCTGGTGTTACCAAGGATCTGTTATTTGCCCCTGGTATTACACAATCATTTGGCCACACAGGTAGTTGAGACAACTCAACAAAAAATGCTGTAATTTGATAAAACCTTAATATTGAACATCATAGAGTTCTTACTTGGACATTTATATCCTGAAAACTGGTTTAATTATTTCATTTGGTGCAGAAATCTTAAAAATAGCACCATTTTTAGCAGCGTAATTCTAACCAACTTTCAAAATCTTGCCGGCCCATTAGCGTAACCTCCTGCCCTTGACACTTTTTCGATAAACAAGCCTGCAGATTTACCATTTCCGTTCATCAGTGCAATATACGCATAGAGCAAGGACTCTTTTGTGTGTAGAGGTCAGGAATCATGCACCATCGAGCATACTTACGTAAAGCAAACACGTGCGGTGCTGCAGTACAAAATTTTCCAAACATAATGGTAGGCAATAGCAATTATGAGATATTCATACACATAAACTCATGTTAAATATGACTTTAACGAAATTATACATATACAAGAAATACACAAGTTTCTTTATGCCCAAAACTCCAAAGACAACACAAATTGATGTTTTTCAAGTAAAAACTCCCCTCGTGTTGCCATTATTATATGGGGAGGAACTTTTATTGTTGGAATGCTGCTCTTGATTTCTTAACTGCGAAATAAATTTACGTGAAAATACAAAATATAGCATCAATTTCGATGTTCAAAGGTTAAATCATCTAACAATTTGTCCATATAAAACAAATTTCACTTATTTCACACCTTAAAAGGGCAAATTTTGTTAAAACACCAAGTAGAGTAATTTGGAAATAAACTGGAAATTGCAAAGCGCCACATGCGGTTACTGAAATGCCACAGGCACAGAATATCAGGATGGAGTTCTGTGCAAGGGGCAAGTTCTGTGATGATCAGTATTTTAAGGTATATGGACGTGAGAGGCAACATTATCTAAAATGCTTTCAAATATACCATAAAAGTAACCATGGTTAAACACTGCCAATTTGACAGCATTTTGCAATCTCAAGAATCAATATGAAAATTTGTGATTTATAAGAATGTAAATCCATTGTTTTTGAAACGTCTAACATAATTCCTTTACAGGTGCAGTAAATTCCAACTAATTCTGACTGCAAACCCCAATCAAATTGTAGCAGGAATAGACTTGCATATCATTTTCAGTGACTGAGATCTGGAAAAGAAATCTAAAGATTTACATGAAGATTATGATCTGCCGCCCCAATCATTTAACAAATTTCCAATAAATTAGAAATTGATCAATCTTTGATCAACCTCAACTCAAAAACTCAAGTGTTATTTTCAAAATTTAAAAACAAACCTGCTCTTGATTTAATATCCTTTGAACAAATATAGCATTTTCTACATGTCCATTAGTGCTGTCATGACATGGCTCTATTACGTATCAATTATCATGGAGAAAATATCGCGATATATCTATATCACGATACTTCTCAAGAAAACTGACTCACAACACAAATTGTTAATATCACTAACGTTTTTAATCATGGAGTTACAATTTACTCCATGATATGATGAACGCAAGAAAAAATGATTTGCAGATCTAGCAAACGACATGATCGTGTGACTATTACGTTCATCAAGCATCACGCACATGTTTTGTAATTCAGCCAACGTGACCATGAATCATCGAAGTGAGAACCTGCGTGGCATTTTCTGGACCAATTTTTCGTTCTTTTTGCCAACTTATATGGGGGCATGCCAGTGTGTGGTGACAGAGCACAATTTTTAATTAGTTGTTTTTATGTTACACAATTATTTTGCACGTTTTAAATGGCCTAAACTTTATTTTTAGATTTAGTACTGTAATGTTAGAATTGTAACGTACCAAGTAGCTTAGCCTACAGTAGTTGCACAAAAATTTCTTAGTTGAATATTAGTTTTTGGTATCACGATATGTCGCAAGAGGCATATTTCATGTCGTGGGCAAATAGATATCGCGATAATCGATATGTCATGACAGCACTAATGTCCATAGACCTCCAAGTTCAATCAAATAAGAGTTAAATGCATTATATTCATCAGGCATCATCAATTTACCTTCTGACCAACCCAACCTTGAAACAAGGCTGCTTCGTTGGTGTGAGACTCTTTGTTGGTGGCAAGCAGAGGGTCATCGTCTGAGAATATGGCGCGGTACTGAGTGATGATGTCAAACAGGTGCACCCTACTGGCCTCTATCACCTTGATGATGTGTTGGTACGCTGCCAGATAAAAGAGAAGTTGTTACTTAGACTTAGGAAGATTTACAGCACACTTACAGTATGTACAATCCTATAAGCCGGCGATTCTTGATAGGTGGCCCGCTGGCCAAATCTGGCCCGCCAGACAATCCAGTCCAGCCCGCGAATAATAGTCACTATATAATGCAATATAGTGCATTGCATGTAAGATCAATCCAAATAAGATCGGTAAAAATTGCAAAATACTCGTTTATTTTGTTGTTTTTTCTAGGCAGATCAGCTCACTAAAACATTGCGGCTTATCAAATAAAATGTTATCTTTAGTTCCGCTATGAATTGGGCTTGCAGCTTGTCAAAGGAAGGTGGATAAGAAAACCGCCTGACATCTGGCGTACATCCTTCTAATTGCACACGCTCTCAACTTGTTTGTATTCAGGGATTGTTTTGACGGGTTTCGCTGTCACGTGACACTGGTTTTGCCCCGCAATTGGCCCACAGCCTGAAGCTGTTGTGAAATGATGGCCCTTCAAAAAAATTAATTAAGAAGCCTTGCTATAAGCTATCACTAATGATTATGTAAGCACTTTAAATTCAAAAACAGCTTTCTAATTATCCAATTTCCATTTATCTTCAAAATCTACAAAGCAAAATAAAAGCTTCAGCATGAGGCCAAGCAGAAGACATTTTTGGAACTGATAAATTGATACTTCAGCATATAAGGAATGTACAGGCGTCAATATAACTGTCAGATTTGCAGGTTAAAATGGACATTCAAAGGTCAATCACATTTCCATTCTTCTTTTCACTTTTTCAAGAGTTAAAAAGAGAAAATGGTTTTCTTTAATTTAGTTTTTAAGAAACAACACAGAGATGCTGACTCTTTTCAATGAGATACAAAATCTTTTACAAAAGTAGTAGATTGCATTACAGTACAATAGCTTCAGTTTTTTTAGGCTGACAAGAAACTACTTTTTACATGTAACTTACAGCTTTTACAACCTCATGACACAAAACCATAAAACTAAACTAACAAGAACCAACAGATTCTGTGGTTCCGATGCTTTTTTTTATGCTGATTGATTTTGTATTAATTATTATGTCATTGTATATCATGAAATATTTGACATGACATGAATAGTTCTTGAGATATCGTGTTTACAAGTTCTTTTCAGTTAAATCATATTAAGCCCCGCCCACTATACATATTAATCAAATTCAATGTGTTTTTTAAAAATAAAATGAACACGTACAAACTACAGTAGCTAACATCATAATTCTACAAAAAATGAAACAAAACAGACATGTGATTGCTAAAATATAAGCATTTAAAGATTTTTACATTAAGCCCCTGCCCCACCTACTCATTAATATGCATGACATCACCAACAAAACAATAGGGCACATCTACAGCCTGGGTTATCTTAGTACAGCACATGACATGAATCCAGTTTGTCCTTTTTGAGATATACCATGTTTACAAGGTCTTTTTAGCAAAACCATATTAAGCCTTGCCTACTATGCAAATTAATGAAATTCAATGGTTTCGTACAATGAACACATACACACTAGCTAATAACATAATTATACTAAATATAAAACAAATCAGACAAATGATTGTTAAAATATGAGCATTTCAAGATTTTCACATTAAGCCCTGCCTATATACTCATTAATATTCAAGACATCACCACCAAAAACAATAGGGCACATCTACATATCATGGGCTATCTGCGTACCAAATATGATATGAATCGAGTTTACCATTCTTGAGATACCGTGCTTACAAGCTCTTTTCAACAAAACAATGTAAAGCCCCACCCACTATGCATATTAATAAAATTAAACATTTTTGTACCATGAACATGTACACACTAGCTAACAACAAAGCTACACTAAATATGATACACAGCAGACATGCGGTTGTAAAAATATGAACATTTCAAGATATTTACATTAAACCCCGCCCAATCATTAATATGCATGACCACCAAAAACAATAGGGCACATCTGCGGACCATGGGCTATCTGTGTACCATATAATGTAAGACATGAATCCGGTGTATGGTTCTTGAGATATCGTGCTTACGAGCTTGCTGTTACAGACACACATACATACATACAGTACATACACACGTCAGCATGACTGCATAGGTTCCTTATTCTATTAGCATCAGAACCAAAAAGTGTAAGAGTTATATTACTATAACAAGTTCAAAAACTTCTTACTGTATTGTTACTGGAAATAACGCCCATCAAAAAAACCTTCAGAACTTACGATCTTCTGTGGGAATAGCTGACAATATCCCTTGGAACCAAGCATCCCTCGCTTGTAGAAACTTGATTCGAAGCTCCGCCTCTGTGAAAAGATCCATCCTCCTGAGGTAGCCAATCAACCTCAAGCAAGCTGGCAGCTGGATGGATGAACGTAGTTGTTGAAGAAGCTGACTCAACATGAGTTGACGAGAGTTGTGGACCTCTGATACAATGTCCTAGAAGAAGAATGAGAAAATATTAGGAGCACAAAAATATCACTTAGTAAGGGATACACTAGCAGGATGTTTCTCTTAGATGATAAAGCTTTTCAGTAACACTTCATTCGGTAAATAAAATAAAAGTAAGATGAACGATGACATACCAACCCACAGAATAAGAAAAAGTAATAAAGGATTAGTTCAGTGGTCAGATGTGTCTGTCTTGTTTGAAAACTATGAAAGAGAGCAAAAGCACAAGCAGGGTTGTGAGGAAAGTATTCAGATATCTTGTTCTGTTCAGTAGATATTAAAACTGCAGCAAGTTATATAACAGATACTGGTGCAGAAAGCTTACTCTAGAGAGAGACATCACATCTTCACTTTCTTAACAATTATTACTATTGGAATTTTTTTCTTCAAACTTTCTTGGTGGCAACTTTACTGGAATCTTGTTTTAGTATTCTCATGACAAACCCCATTATAAAATTTATTTTGAGTATTTAGTGCATTCAATCCTGGTAATGCACAACCTCGATTCTTTGGTTATTCCATTTTTCCAACAGGTGAATTTCCTAATAAAGCAAAAAATATATGTAAACTTTTCTCATTTTTCATTCTTTTTAGTTGTTTTTATGCACTTCAAACAATCTAACACAAAATGTTTATAAAAATATCATGTTTATATACCTAAAGTCCAACCATTACACTCAAGCGAAAGTCCTTTGCCCAATGCATTATTTAAACATATGAGTATATAAATGCTCTGCCTCAACATTAATCTTTAATTGTCAAAAGTCACAACATCTTGTTAAATTTTAATAACAAATTTCAAAGTTTAATAACTTTTAAAAAATTTTCCCCAGTGTACAGTATATTCATTGTCTTTTATAAGATGAACATGCATGACTGCAGAACTAATCCTTTTAGAAAGTCTGGAGTCATACCAATTATCAACTCATTCAAACAACATGTATTTCCTGTAAAAAGAAAGTGAAACTGATACACATATCTTTCACAGAGATTTAAAATATCTTCAATTGGGAATTGTTTTATTCTACAAGTAACATTCCAAACACTCAAAGGCATTGGCATATATAATTTCCATTCTTCACTTAAAGTAAAACTGAGCCATTTCCAACAATGGCAAAACATTCCTTTCAAATCATAAAGGTATATGGACAGGTAGCAACATGAACATAAATGGTTTACAATGATGCTAAATACCATGAAAACAACAAAAAGTCCAAATCAGTCCAAATTTACCATTTTAAAGCATTTCAAAACTTAAGATACCTAATAAGCATAGCTTGCACAATATTTTGTGACATCAGAATGGGACTTGAAACTTGTTTATGGTACATGTAATTAAGTTTTGTTTTTCAGTCCTTCTTTTAAGTACTTTCAATGAGAGAAGTTGGCTACAAAAAACAGAAAATTGGATATTATCATAATCTTGACACGACTATGCAGAATTAGCAGTAGAACACAATATGAGAACCTTTGATATTTGAAAGTTGAGAAAGAAATATAATGAATTACAATAATGAATTTAGCTGTATTCCTGTTCATAAACAATATCATGACTTTTGTGCATGTTCAAACACTTTATTAACTTTGATTTGTTATATCAAACGTATATAAAAAAATATAAAAAAGTACTGGTGTACTACACAACAAGAACTGTTGTGACCATCTAAAGATGTTGCGACCATTTAAAGACTGTTGTGACCATTTAAAGACTGTTGTGACCATTTAAAGACTGTTGACCATTTAAAGACTGTTGTGACCATTTAAAGACTGTTGTGACCATTTAAAGACTGTTGTGACCATTTAAAGACTGTTGTGACCATTTAAAGACTGTTGACCATTTAAAGACTGTTGACCATTTAAAGACTGTTGTGACCATTTAAAGACTGTTGTGACCATTTAAAGACTGTTGTGACCATTTAAAGACTGTTGTGACCATTTAAAGACTGTTGTTACCATTTAAAGACTGTTGTGACCATTTAAAGGCTGTTGTGACCATTTAAAGACTGTTATGACCATTTAAAGACTGTTGTGACCATTTAAAGACTGTTGTGACCATTTAAAGACTGCTGTGACCATTTAAAGACTGTTGTGACCATTTAAAGACTGTTGTGACCATTTAAAGACTGTTGTGACCATTTAAAAACTGTTCTCCTCAGATTTTAACATTCTTTCATCAAAGGTAAAAAATATTTTCCTGTCCATAAACCTTTTGATACTTGGTACAAAGGAATGAAATTTACCAAGACCACCATCTTACTTTTATAATGGGTATATTGATGTGCTTTTTCTCCAGTCTCCTGACATATCCAGCCAGCTCAAGGCTTCATCATAGTATGCATTACGCACACACGTGTCCATCAGTTGAGGTATCTCAAGAATCTCCAACAGTTGAGTATACTTTGACAAGGTGAGTGAATTCATGCGCCGACTGCAAATGAAATAAATGATGTGCAAAAAAACCTTTTTTTATCAAAGGAGACATAATTCCTGGATGCAATATTTCCCCATACGATTGCTGTACACAATCAACGAATACAAATTTTGTTTTCAAAAAGCATTAACAGGTTTTCATAGAATGCTGTCATTTTTTTTGAAATTATAGCAAAGTTCTTATTTAAGAATATTTAATACATCTCTAAGATATCACCATATTTTTTCACCAGCTTGTTTCTTTAACCCTTACTCTACCAGCACTTTTTTGAAAATGCGCTTGGGAGGCGAGGTCACAGATGGGAAACCCAAAAGAGCAATAATATCGCTGCGTGGTAGAGTAAGGGTTAATAGTCCCCCAATCATATAAATGAATATGCACAGGAATACTGTATTTCTATAAACATACATGTATCTATAGACTATGTATCTATATAACTAATCTAGCACATACTTTATGCAGCCTACTAGTCAGATAACACTACATGGCTGCTATAAATAGTAAGAAAACGCTCTATACTTTATAACGTTGAAACTGCTGCATTGGCTTATCATAGAAGCATAGATGAATTTTGACTACGTGCTAGAATAACTAGGCCTTTCCGCAATGATCTCAGGTCAACTTTTGACAATGCCTTTTATCATCATGGAACACTTTTAGTAATACTAATTAAATATACATTCAATAATACTATATTGAGCCGTTCACTTACATTTGGGGCGTGGGTTTAATGGAGAAAACTGTGAAAAGTTGCATTTTGTGTGAGAGCCTTCACTACGGACTTATTTTTCGAACAGCGTCTTGGGTGAATGTATCTACAGTAATTAGTTAAAAAGTTGTCAAACAATAGAGCGTCAGTGAAGTCAACGTGCGTATAGCATTAAATTGAACATTGCGTGCATTTGCTGACAACAAATTTCAAAGTAGCAGTTGCCAGCGCACTCAGGTGATACGCGCACTAATTGTGTAGACATTTCTAAAAGTGAGGGATTTGCGAAGTAATCTGAATGTCATTTCTTCCTCAATTAAGATGTTCTTTCACGTACAAAATGTTCATCATTACATTTGTAACTTAGTTTGAAAGATACTTGAAAGTTTCAAGATGCTGATGAAATCAAAATCACAGCTAGTACTTTCATTAGTTTTGAGAAGGGTTTTCATTTCATGATTATATTATTTGTTGTTGTCTGAGTGGTTTTTAATGTTACGAGTGTATTGTGCATTGTCTCGCTCATTATGCAAGTATTGCCTTGCAAGTAGTGCCTACTGAGTGAGGTGTTCATCTCACTAACCTGGTACTGATTTGATGAGCCTCTTTCATGAATTCATTGCACTGATTACTGAACTCTGGCAATTTTTCTAGCAGCATGTTGACATGTTCCTCTACTTCAGTAAACTAAAAAGAAGGGAAAATGGTGGACTATGATATATAGCACCATGATATTTTCAAAGACATATACTGTATGTGAAATATACAACAACACAAATGTGTTGCAGTCATAAAATCAAACAGTTAACAAGATCACAAACATGAACTTTGACAGTGTACCATATTAAAAACAAAATGAGCTAAAAGTTCAATAATTCTGATCACACTGCCTGACATACTCATTGATACATTTACATAGGATTGTAATTATGGTTTACATGCACAGAGCACATAAAGTTAGATTGATAATATCCATGAATGACTGAAGATTAATTTTTAAGAAGACATTAACAAATTTGAAACAGAAGGATACATTCTTCAGTCCAAATGTTATGTAGTCCATATTAAGTATTTTTGTACAATACTGTACCAAGTGGGAATTGCATAACTTTTACTATGTAGGCTATAGATAGTTACCATTGAAAAAAGTTTTAAAAATGTACAAAATGCTGCATAAACTGACACATGAAATGATAATGAATAGTCAGGTTCCATACAGTATGTAACCCAAACAATACCAATATTGCATTTACTGTAACATATCAATTTGTATTTTATTTTACTGTAACCATATATTTACTGTCAATTTAAATGAACAGTTTATAGTTGGTTTACATTTATCAGAACTTCAGTCTAATTATGTGTCAGAGGGTTTAATATATTCATGGCTTCTGTGTACATATGCAAATGAGTAGTGCTGTCACGACATGGCTCTATAATGTATCGATTATCGTGAAGAAAAATATCGCAATATATCGTAGTTTCGTGATACATTTCAAGAAAACTGACTCAAGACACAAATTGTTAATATCACTAACGTTATATGATCATGAAGTTGCAATTTACTCCATGATATGATGAACGCAAGAAAGAAATATTTGCAGATCTAGCAGACGACATGATCACGTGACTATTACGTTCATCACGCATCACGCACGTGTTTGGTAATTCAGCCAACGTGACCATGAATAATCAAAGTGAGAGCCTGAGTGGCACATTCTAGACCAATTTTTCGTTCTTTTTGCCAACTTACAAAACAGCACTACAAATGAGTATACCTAAAAACTCATGTTGGTATAATCTCCATGATAGTACTACTTAACTATAACTCACATCTTCAACAATTTCTCTTGAACAGTCAGCAGTCTGAATGAAAGTTTTGTAATTGTGAAAAGCAAGTTCTTGGGTTTGCTGTAAGACCTGTGACCTCTCATCTGCCAATCGCTCAGGTTCCCTGCTCAGCTTCTCTATTCCAAACGAGCTGAGTTCTGCCAAGTACATAGCAAAGTCTGGGTTGCTCTTCCATGACTCTAAAAGACAAGTTATAAGAAATGTTTAAAAAACATACAGATGGTTGTTGTTTTTGCAACAATATGAATGAGGCAACATTGTACTCCAAACAGCGGCCCAGAGTCCGACTCAAACCAAATGACTCAGGACTCATTCACAAGCATTTACTTACAGTAAAAGCACATATACAGTATATTTAGTCCAAAATGTTCTCATGAATGCAACTATATACTGTATAGTGAAGCTATCCTCTTTCAACATGTTGCAAAGAGGTTTCCTTTGCACACTGTACTTTTAAAGGAAGATTTAAGAACTTGCCAACTTTTATAGCTCAACAAAGAAAATTGCAGAACAGCAGGCTACAGTATACCTGTAGTAGGAAGTGTATACATTAGTCCAATGTCACAGATTCCTTTTCAAGTAGTCCTCACAAATAGAGGGCAGCATT
This sequence comes from Chiridota heheva, assembly GCA_020152595.1. Lineage (NCBI taxonomy): Eukaryota > Metazoa > Echinodermata > Holothuroidea > Apodida > Chiridotidae > Chiridota > Chiridota heheva. Next base: position 16,873 of record JAIGNY010000670.1, read on the forward strand.
ACAGTTACTACAAAAGGTTAATTTTGTTAACAGTACTGTTTGTCATTAAAAGTAAAGATGACCAAAAAGGGAGATAGTGTGAGACACTTTTAAAAGTTTCTAAGTGCTTTAAAAATGGAAATTTACTCATTTTTTTACTACCAAAATCAAGTTAGCCTAAAACTAGAAATGTATCTATATTTGGTCATAAGCAAATCTAAAACCTTGGGTACAAATGTATTTTACAAAAATTGTATTGATGGCTCTGTAATCATTCATTAATTAGATACATCAATTAATTTGATAGAGAACATAAACAAGCAACTGTTTAAATTTGGTTTGGTTTGTTGATGTTTAATGGCATGGCTTTCAGAATTGCGTCAAAGTTTCTCTATTTTCACTCATATTGGGAATTCATTTGGAACTTTTTTGATGGGAACACATTTAAAGCAGGGTTCCAATACGAGGGGGGCAAGAGGCAGGGGGAATTGAACATCACTGCCTCCATTGCTGGAAATCTCCTTCTAATAGGGTAACCTTCAGAGTTCAGAGAATTTAGAAATACCAATTTTTGAGTAATTTCCTCATTTTTAAAACAAAATTAGTACCTCCCAAACTGAAATTTAAAAAATGTGACCAGAAAGGAAAGCAGAACCAAAAGGTTTTGTGGTTCCGATGCTTTTTCATAAGCTGATTGATTTGCAAAATTTGTATTAACTGTCACTGGATATCATGAAATATTTGTTCCATGATATTTATTCATAAGCCACACCCACCATGCAGATCAATGAAAAATTGTTAGCATTAGCATCATTAGCATTTGCACAATAATTAACATCATCAAAGCAAGTATGATGCAAAAATGATTGCTCATTTATCCTATTTGAAGAATTTGTCAGTAAGCCCCACCTACTCATTAGCATTCATGACATCACTACCACATTAGAACAAACATACAGACCATGACCTATCTGTGTACCACATTATAACATACATTTAATATATCTTTTATTGTGTTTACATAATTTAGCATTTTCACATTAAGCCTCGCCCACCATGTACTGTATATCAATGACATCTGTTGATAACATAAACATGTACACAATAACCAACAAAACTATCATGCCCAATATGATACAAAATGAACATACATGTACAGTTGCTCATTTATCACTTTTTCAAAATTTTCCCTTTAAGCCCCACCCACTTATTAATATGCAGGAATCACCACCACAAACATTAGGTCACATCTGCAGACCATGAGCTATTTCATCAATTTATTTTTCTAGCAGGTTTTACTAATAAAAAAGGATGATAGGTTTTACTCAAATACATAAAGTTTGAGGGAGAATGTGTTGCTGTAATGTCATACCAAGCCTTTTCCTATTGGTTTAACGGCATTTTTGTGAACCTTAAGTTAAAATTTGAATATCTCCTGATAGGAATAACATATCAACATGATTTTTGTACTAATTTGTTTATAATTTATTCTATTTTTATTAATATTAGGAAAGGTTACGAAAAAACATGGGAATATTCCTTTAACAACACTGTATAGTAACTGAACCTAATTGTGTGCACCCCCTAATTTCATGCACTCCGCAAAATGTTTGATTCCACCTAGCTTACATGTAGCAACCAATTACAAACAATCAGACTTACAAGCTAAAACTTACATTCAAAATCGTAAAAATGACACTTCCTGAGGTAAGGGAGATCAATAATTCTTACCTAAAATGCAATATAACTCACATCCTAATAGATATTTTCCTTTCAAAAATTACTGGTCCAGTTAAGCCAATAAAAACAGCAATTTGTCCATCTCACTCGAACACACACATCCATCTGCTGTCACTGATGTTAGGATAAAGGACATTTTATTATGTAATGATGGCCTAAGCTATAAAAAAATTTATAAACAAAGGTCACATGGGTTCCAATCTGATGAATATTTAAGAACTTAAACTTTAATTTAAGGCTATGACGTTACAAATGTTCATTTCCGTCCACGATAGGGTGTGAAAAATGTATATTTTCTTATACTGTAGTATTCTTATTCAAATGAATAATATGTGAGTGTTAATGCACAAAAAAGAGATTTAAGAAACAAATGAAAGGTCTAGGTAGGCCTAGATTCTTTTCACCAGATACCACTAAAAATAAGATATTGAATCAGAATGTGTTTTAGTGCAAGTGCTTGTTAATCTTATGCCTCCATTGTATTTGTAAAGACGGAAGAGTTATTTTTAATAATTCTTTTTTGATGTTTCCATGTTTTATGTATTTTAACTGTTTGAAAACATCATTTTGCATACTGTTTTTAAAGGGACTTCAAGTTTTCCTAATGGATAAAAGCAAAAGCCAAAGTGAGCCATTAGATGCACAAAATTAGGAGACCCTCAAACTTGAACAAACACGCTCAAGTTTTGTTATAATTTGGTATTGCTTAACTTTTTCATGAAAAAGTTTCTTTTTTATTCATCAGTCACAAAGATGAGAAGTTTAGTGACACCTTCAAAGAGTTTTTAAAAAAAAGAGTTCTCATTTTTTTTAAAATTTTCCGCATTTTTTTCCCTTAAGTTCATGAAATTAGGTTCCCCCATGCTACTTGCAAGCTGCGCTAGCGCCTGCCCTGTACATAAAACATCAAATTTACAAAATAGGCCAAAAATCAAGGGCTTGTCGTAACCAAATACACATCAGACAGGCAATATCTTCCACTTCTCCCCTCCAGGAGCCTACACCTTGGCCACTGACATTTATTCCGTGATATCCTATCAGTATCACTTAATATTATGTCAGTGTATAAGGTGTAACATTAAGCTTCTTGAAGAGAAGGGTTTACAGCGCTTACATGGGTCAAATCCATGAAGAAGGCAGGTAAAAGAGATCTGTTTTAAACCATGCAAATAGGTTGCTACTTCCAGGGCCAGGGACCATGTGTAACCCATTCCCCTATTTTAACATATTGTACTATGTAGATATAGTATAATAACATAAAAATATTGGATGAATTTGAGAAATAATGAATTTATGGCAATTTTTATGATCAAAAAATTGGAAAAAAATCCCCATTCAGTTACACATCAACTTTGTCAAAAAATAAATATTTTAAACCACCCAAATAGGTTGCTAATTTCAGTGCCCCTCATGGGTCAGGGACCATGTGTGTAACCCCATCCCCTATTTTAACATATTGTACTATGTACATATACATACAAATATTGCATCATCAACCGATGATTGGTTTTGTTTGGACTGTTCAGCTCTTTGTGGCCTGTGCGGACTCCAGTGTAGGAGATCTGATAAAGCAGTACAGTGTGACAATTGTGATCAATGGATCCACACTAAGTGCTGCAACATTGATGACTCAAAATACAGCGACCTCATGCATTCTAGCTGTACCTGGATATGTAATACTTGTGACTTCATGAACTTCTCCGATTCTTTCTTCTTAACTAACAATTCCATCAATTGTACTAACTCATATGAGGCACTTCAAAGTTATTCTTCCGGCCTTGACTCGGGGTCCAACCACCATCCCGATGTCAAATTGAAAACTAATCCAAAAAAAGGTAAAAAGAAAGGGTTATACAAATTTTTGTTATCAACTTTCAAAGTGTTCGAAACAAGAAAGCCTCCATTGAAAGTCTTATAAAAGACAAAGACCCAGATGTCATTATTGGCACTGAAACCTGGCTAAATTCCGAAATCAACAACTCTGATTTTTTTCCCGACAACTATACAGTCATTCGCAAAGATAGAAGTACAAATGGTTATGGTGGTGTATTACAGGCAATAAAAAATGACCTGATTTTCACTGAGCTTACTAAACTAGACTCTGACTGTGAGATCATCTGGACCAAATTCCAATTCCCTATGGAAAAGAGCATGTATGTAGGAACTTTTTACAGGCCCAGTCACAATGACCTTACTAGCCTTCTTGAGTTGAGAAAATCACTACAAAAGTTAGGGGAAAATGCTGACAAAAACAATGTTATTCTTGCTGGTGATTTCAACCAACCTAACATTGACTGGAACCAAAACATTATTTCAGGTACTAACGCTTCCTCCGAAGCAGCCAAAATGCTTCTTGAAGTGGCCGATTCATTCAACCTCGCTCAAATGGTGCAGGCACCTACCAGAGATAACAACATTCTTGATCTTGTATTTACTAACAACTCACCAGCTGTTAACTCAGCTAATGTCATACCCGGTATAAGTGACCATGATATTGTTGAACTGACCCTTAACATCTCCCCTCCTCGTAAAAAGTTGCCTAAACGTAAAATTTATTTAAAGAAAAAAACTAACATAGAACGCATAAAAGAAGACCCGTCTAAATTTAAACTGCAATATTATTCTAAATTCAATAGCTCATCCATTAATGTTGGTGAAAAATGAAATTTCTTTGAAAAGGAAATTAATCTGATTCTTGAAAAAAACACACCTCACAAATTCACCTCAACTAAACTAAATCTACTTTGGTTCACCCATATCCAAGGCCGTCTCTGTAAGAAAAAACATAAACTGTTCAAGAAAGCTAAGAAAACTTAACAAATCCATGACTGGAATACATATAAAAGCTTTAGGAAATTTGTCTGTAAAAAAAAAAAAACAGGCTAAAAACAACTTCATCTGTAATAAACTTAAAAATTCCCTAACTGAAAACCCTAAGGCATTTAGGTCCTACATAAAAAAGTCTTAAAATTAATTCCGTGGGTGTGTCAGACCTTATGAACAACGCTTAACTTTATAGTGACAGTATGACTAAAGCTAACACTCTAAACAACCAGTTTTTCAGCGTTTTCACAGAAGAAGATACCTCTCAAATCCCTGTATCTAAACAACTCCCCACCAACAAAACTAGAATGGTAAATATTGTCATGGTTCGCATGCCCATGCAAATTGACACCCATATTATATGACCCGGCCAATTATAAAAATGGCATCTCATACTAAGTCCCACATGGCATCCCATGTACCACATGGCATCTCACCCCATGTCCCACATGGCATCCCATCCCATGTCCCACATGGCATTCCACCATATCTTCCACATGGCATCCCACCCCATGTCCCACATGACATCCCATGTCCCACGTGGCATTCCATGTCCCACGTGGCATTCCATCATATGTCCCACTGCATCCCATCCTATGACCCACATGGCATTCTACCCTACATGTATGTCCCACATTAATCCAACCATATGTACCACATGACATCCCTCCCCATGTCCCACATGGCATCCCTCCCTGTGTCCCGCATCAGTGGCTTCCCACCTGATGTTCCACATAGCATCCCACCATATGTTCCACATGGTATCCCTTCTAATGTCCCAATGACATCCTACTTAATGTCCCACATGGCATCACATCCCATGTCCCACATCCCATGTCCCCATGGCCTGCTACCCTATGTCCCACATAGTCTCCTACCCTGTCACACATGGCATCCTACCTTATGTCACACATGGCATCCTACCTTATGTCACACATGGCATCCCAACCTATGTCACACTTTGTGTTACTCGTGGCATTCCACCATGTCCCACATGGCATTCTACCCTGTTCCACATGGCATCCCACCCCATGTCCCACATGGCATCCCATTCCATGTCCCACATGGCATCCCACCCCATGTCCCACATGGCATCCCAACCCATATCCCACATGACATCCCATAGGCTCCATAAGAAGTCTCATCCTAGCTATCACAGTCCCTGATTGAGCATACTATGTATGAAAGTGTCAGTTCATATAATAATCATATGCAAATGACTTGTTGAAATGAAGTGGGACGCCATGTCCAACATGACATCCCATGTCCCACATGACATTCCATCCCATGGCAATCCACCCTATGTCCTGCATGGCATCCCACCACATATCCTACATGACATTCTACCCTGTTCCACATGGCATCCCACCCCATGTCCCACATGGCATCCCACTCCATGTCCCACATGACATCTCACATGGCATCCCACCCTATGTCTGACATGACATCCCATTAGCTCCATAAGAAGTCTCACCCTAGCTATCACAGTCCCTGATTGAGCATACTATGTAATTAAGTGTCAGTTCATATATTAACTTATATGCAAATGAGTTGTTGAATAAGAAAAAAAGGTGGAGTCAAATAATTATGCCTGATATAGCCCATGGTGTAAACAACATGGTAAATATTAAATCATATGTCCTTCATGGCCCCCATCCATGTCCCACATGGCATCCCTCCCAATGTTTATATGCAATCACATCCTGTCACACTCCCTGACTAAGCATATTAAATAAAAAAGTCTGGTCAGGTCATAATACTGTAGCAACTTTATGCAAATGAGCACAATAATAAAGGTGGAGTTTAAAAAATCATGCCTAATACAACTGTTGGTGCCCAAATATTTTAAAGAATTTTAAGGATTTTAAATCTCAAGTACTACAAGAGAGACTTGAAGATCTCTGAAGAAAATTGAAAAATTATATCATTTTACAGTTATCTTTAAAGAAAATATCAAATGTATTGTAGACTTTTTAAGGAAACTAGTCTTCAATTAGGGATGTACCGGATCCAAATTTTTGGATCCGGCCGGAACCGGATTTTGCCGGATCCAGGTTGAAATCCGGCCGGATAAAATCCGGCCGGAACCGGATTTTTCATTGCTTACAACAATTCTCATAATCTTAAGAAACAAAGGGAAAGGGGTGGGGGCAGGGGATTGTCAAGTTGGCTACTAATGGCTAGCAACCCAAAATTTTTGGAAAATAATAATTATTGGGCATATTGTGATGAAATCAAATCAAAATTAGTGAAAGTTCTGGATTAATCCTAACATCTTTAATATTATAAAACTTGAGACTGTCATACATGTGTTCTTACTGAGGAAGTCAAAAGTCAAATGACACTATGGAGGGAGGAAAGGGTCATTTATCTAACCTTAACATGTATTTGAAGTGCATGTATGTGCAAATTGTGTAAAAACTAAACTAAAATAATTAAGGACAGTAACAAGGTAATAGAAATGGATACGAATTCTTTCATGTTTTACATTTGGAAAGTAATTATTCTCTGAATTATTTTTGTGTTATTTCATTAAAACACCTTGGTACCCTGAATTACTTGTAAAACAGTTTGCTTAGATAAGTGCGGGGAAAAAACATTTTCTCTTTTTCAATAGCAAGAGAATCTAAGCAATGAAAAATTGTGGAAAACAAATTCAGTCAACCTATATGTACATGTACTTTTATCTACAAATTTCATTAATGTCTCTAACTGTAAAATTGTTAACAACTGGTGTGGTTTTATTTATTATCTGTTACAGCTCAATCTGTTTCAAAATTTCTATTGATTTCAAACAGCTACATGTCTTTATTCCGTTTTAAATGATCATACGCGTAACATACGCCAATTTGTTCAGTGTTTTCAAGAAGAAAATACATTATCTATACCGAGAAAAATCCAGATATTCATGTTTGTTTTATATTTCATATAGTTGTAATGTACCACAGTCTCATAATGTAAATCTTCAATTGTTAAAATTGCCAAAAATCCGGTTCGGCCGGATTTGGAAAAAAAATCCGGCGGAACCGGAACCGGATTTTTTCTAAACCGCCGGATAATCCGGCCGGACCGGATATCCGGTACATCCCTATCTTCAATCCTATCTTAAGTATGTCTGAAAAACTTTAACATTTTTTAAGAAAATTCTAACCTTCCATAAGGATATCTAAAGAAACTTTAACTTTTTCTGAGGAACTCTGAAGAAACTTTAACATTTTTTGAGGAATTCTCAAAAAACTTTAACATTTCTGAGGAAATCTCAAAAACGGACGGCCGGACGGTCAGACGGACGTAATCGCCATTACATAGGTTCGCATAATGCTACGCATGCGAACCAATAAACCAACTTATAATCACTCCAGAAGGTGTCAAAAAGCAACTGCAAAACCTAAACCCAAACAAAGCCTCAGGTCCTGACCATACACCACCATGGTTCTTAAAAACACATGCAGAAGACCTTTATGAAATCCTAACTGATCTCTTCCAAAGCTCTGTAGATAACGGTACTATCCCAAAGAAGCATACCTATGTAACGTTTTTTAAAAAGGTGATAAACACAACCCAGCTAATTACAGACCAGTCTCTCTTACCTGCGTGTGTAGTAAAATCCTTGAGCATATAATCCACTAACATGTGATGAATTCCTTGATGAGTATAATATCTTAACTGATCTCCAACATGGCTTTCGAGCAAAAAGATCAACTGAAACACAACTTCTCTTAACATTAAATGATATTGCTAAACAAATTGACCAAAACAGTACCATCTCTAGGGCTATACTCGATTTCTCAAAAGCGTTTGATAAAGTCCCACACCAACGTATGTTATCCAAACTTTTCGCATATGGCATTGATGGAAATCTACTGGCCTGGTTTGCATCCTTTCTCAGCAACCGCATTCAGCGTGTTGTCTGTGATGGCGAAATCTCAAATCCTAAACAAGTTCTATCTGGTGTCCACAAGCCTCAAGGTACCGTTTTTTGTCCTTTACGCTTCCTTTTATATGTCAATGACATTCCTGGTAATATAAACAGCACGGTTAGACTGTTTGCTGATGATTGTCTTGTGTATAGAACAACTGATAAACCCTCTGGCCAACAAATCCTCAATGATCTAAATAAACTTGAATGGCAAAATTAATGGCAAATGAATTTCAACCCCTCTAAATGTTACATCCTCACAATATCTCCTAGAAAATGCTATAAATCACCAGTTTATACCTTGTGCAACCAGCCGATCAAAAAAAGACAACTCCCACCCGTACCTAGGTGTTGAAATTGATAATAAACTCAGATGGGATAAACATATACACAACATCACCAACAAAGCAAACTCTGTACTTAGCCTATTAAGGCGTAACCTCTCAAACTGCCCCACTGACGTTAAAACCACTGCATATAAAGCTCTAGTTAGGCCAGTACTTGAGTATGCATAAGCAGTTTGGGACCCCCATCACCAGTGCGATGTAGATAAGCTTGAATCAGTTCAACAAAGAGCAGCCAGGTTCTGTATGGTAGACTACTCTTATCTTATAAATCCAGTGTCACTAACATGCTTCATAAATTAGATTGGCCCCTGCTAATAACAAGAAGGAACACCCGTCTAAAAATGCTATATAAAATCAATAACAGTCTTGTCGCCATTGATAATTATAACCTAATCCCAAAGGCAAGAAATAATACAAAAAATAACCATGATCTGAATTCCACATTCCTTATGCTATAAAAAATGTTTATAAATACTCCTTCTATCCTCAAACACTAAAAGATTGGAATGCTTTACCTTTGGACACTGTACATGCACCAAGTCTAAACTGTTTCAAAACTAAACTTGGTAAGCTTGTTAATTGATTTTTATTTCTTTATATGTATAGGCTATATATATATATATATATATATATATATATATATATTTATTTTTTTCCTCAAACTTTTGCTACTCTCGGTTGGCGTTCATGTCCTCTAGAAGGATTTTTGCCGACTTAACCTATTCAGATTCAGATACATAAAAATATTGGATGGATTTGAGAAATAAATTAATTTACTGCCATTTTTATGATCAAAAATTCGAAAAAAGATCCCCATTGAGTTTAATACGCATCAACTTTGTCAAAAAATTACTATTTCAAACCGCCCAAATAGGTTGCTACTCTCGGCGCCCCTCAAGGGCCAGGGACCATGTGTGTAACTCATATACTAATAGTGATAAGCCTATGTATTACGTATAGCCTTATACAAGTATAGGGGCCTAGCCTAAGTTGCCATAAATAATGCTAGGCCTACTTGCTAATGCTAGGAACACCTGTGGTCTTACGTTAGTAGGCCTAATGTTAGGCCTGCTAACGTAATGTCCTTCTTTCCTTGATAATTGGGAATCTGTATTGGTTTTTATAAATAAATCCGTTTACCTGGAAACGAATCACGAAAAACTGATGTCAAAATTGTCTCGTCTTCCACGTCAATGGACGTCGCCATTTTGATATTTGTTTAGCCTGAGCACAGAACTAAACATTTCCCATTTAAACCTATTATTAATATCAGCTTTATGTGAATATTTTCCAATATGGACTTAGATGTACAATGCACGTAAAATATAAAGCAATTACTGTGATGCTTTCTGACAGGAAATATATAATACCATCGTGTTGACGGTAACTTTTTTAGTGGGTCACGCATGCGTCTTCCCCCACCCCCACCCCCAAACTCTAAAGAGTGTTTTGATGATGCAGCCCTGAACTAAAAGTGTCAAATTTCTAGGACAATTATATGGTTATAACTTTAGGCCTATGTTTTTTCTTTTTCGCGAAAAGACAAAATACTTTATTTTAAATAACATCATAGTTTTAATACCGTCATGGCCGACAGTGTTATAGCTGACTCCTGATTAGGCTTAGCGACTTGACTCCATGGTTTGGCAACTTGACTCCAGGAGAGGTATAAATGAAAGATGCCCGCTCACGTACGTTTAAATTAAAGAGCCCTAGCCTGATGATCATTCATGGGCCATCGGACCCAATCGGAGCTGCATCCATGAACCCAACAATTGTGGCAGAATTTTTAGAGGAAATTTCTCCTCTGCCTGACAGTAATGGTAATAGGAATGCTTATCTGAGTAGATTTTAATATTAGATTTTGAAATGTTCTTCTTTTCATTAATTAAATTTCGGATACGGTTGAGTTTAACCACTTTATAGCAAAAAAATGTTTAGAACAAGACTTCACCTGAGCCCCACAATTTTGCCCTACTCGAAATTTTCTCAATTTTCAGGGGAAATTTCTCTTCTGCCTGTTTAGAAACTTTGATATTCCTATATAATGCTTGTTTGAGAAGATTTCAACATGAGATTTTAGGATCATCTTATTATTATTATATAAATTTATCAGTTTGTATTGATTTTTTTAGACATTTAGGGGAATCAAAGACAATAATTCTTCAGAGCTTCCGGGGTTTCTTCACTTATTCCAGGGGACTCTTGAGCGGGACTTCTACTCCTGTATCCGTCTTGCTTTGCCTCAGGACCCCACGATTTACATTTTGGAACTTTGCATTGACTTCCAGCCATTTTGGGACATCAAAAACAAGAATTCTTCTAACCAGGGTTTCACCCACAATTTTCCTAATTTCAGGGGAAATTTCTCCTACAATGCCTGTTTAGAAATGATAACCCAAATGCTTATCCAGTTATCTGAGTAGATTTTAACATTTGAAAGTGTCTTCTTTTCATCACTTGCATGAGGTTCCTGGCTTTTTCCCCCTGGACCAGTGGCCGCTTTCGGATAGGGGGCAAACGGTAACTATCGAAAATAAACTATATCGAGAGGTATAGGAAGTTGGGATAGGGAGGGGGCTGCCCTGGTGAGATTTTACCTTCCAGGGCATGCTTTCTCCTTGGTTGGGAGGTAAAATTTGTTGTTATGTATTAACATAAAATTAAAGAATTTAAGATAATTCGATAAAATTATTTTACATTTTGGTAAAATTATTTCAAATGTTGGTAAAATTATTAGAAATCTTTGCAAAATTATTGTATTTTTTTGTAAAATCTGGCAACAATTTTTCGTAATCTGCAAATTTTGGTAAAATTGTTACAAACTTTGGTAAAGTTATCTTCGTAAAGGAAATTTCTAAAAGTAAAATCTGGCAATAATTTGTAAAACTTCGTAAGCTTCGTAACATACAGACATGACAAATTTTGGAAAATTATTCCCAAGTTTGGTAAAGTTATTAGAAATCTTCATCAAATTATTGGAAAACTTGTTAAACTTTGGCAATATTTCGTAAAATTTCGTAAAATTTTTGGATCTGGCAAATTTTGGTAAAGTTATCTTCGTAAAAGAAATCTCCAAAAGTAAAATCTGGTAATATCATTCGTAAAACTTCGTAAAAGCAAGTTCGTAACACGCAGACATGACAAATTTTGGAAAATTATTCCAAAGTTTGGTAAAGTTATTGCAAATCTTTGTAAAATTATTGGAAACTTTGGTAAAGTCTGGCAACATTTTCTGACATTGAAGGAAGTGTCCCGAAAATTGAAGAAAATTTTCTCAACATTGCAAAATGTACCCGGAAATGAAATAAATTGAAGAAAAGTGCCCGAAAACGAAGAAAATTGAAGAAAAGTTTCCTAAAGTTAAAAAAATTTGGGCGATATTTAACTTTATATATTAATTTTTTACAGTTAATTTCCCGATTATGTATTATAGCACATTGTACACCAGTGAGATAAACATCTTACTCAGTATGCCTTACATGCTACGCACTGCAATACTGTGTACAAATGGCTACAGTACGCAGTCACGCGTTATCTGACTAATTGTATACTGGTATACCCCGCTACTAACATTTTACTTACGGAATTTCGCAAGGAGGGGGGGGGAGGACAAGTTTCCTCCTTCCATGACCCCTAAATACGCCACTGCCCTATACCCCTTAGTAAGATGAACACCTCCCTGAGTACAGGGCACTACTTGCAAGGCAATACTTGTGGGTATAACGTATACTACAGTCAAATGATATCTGACTATGGACCCCTAGGCTTTGCCCATGAATTCAATTTTGCCCGAATTTTCTCTATTTTCTGGGGAAAGTTTTCCTCTCCCTGTTTCGAAATGGTAATTTTTGTCCGAGTATAGATATCAACATTAGCATCTTAAATTGTCTTCATTTTATCACTTAGGGCCTACATTTTGAATTTTGTTGTTGATTTTAAACCATTGTGGGGGCATCAAAAGCAAGCCTCGGAAATCTTCAGAGCTTCCGGTGCTTCGCCCCTGGATCCATGCTTTCAATTAGGCTTCGCCCCTGGGCAACAATTTTTTCCTAATTTTTGGCTCAATTTGCAAGAAAAATTCCCCCCTGTTTAGAATACATCTTGGTAACCCAAATGATTATCTGAGTAGACTTTCACATTAGAATAAAACTTGTCTTCTTTTCATCAATCAAATTATCGAACTTTGTGTTGATTTTTAGCCATATTGGAGCATTAAAAACAAGAAATCTTCGGAGCTTCCGGAGGCTTCGCCCCCTGATCCCAACCAAGGTTTGCCCCTATAAACCTGCCAGCCAGGGTCCGCAAGCGCGCACACGC
>JAIGNY010000670.1:35000-52376 GCA_020152595.1 Chiridota heheva
CCCTCTCCACCCATCCCCCTCACGCCCCACTTTTCAGGTAATAAAACCCCTTATTGAGCTCATTTGTACCCTATGTGAAATAAACCTTTTTTGGTGCTTGTTCTTCTGAGTTAATAGGCCTAGGCCTATTCAATTATAATTTATTATGATACCTCGGTCCGATCCTGGGTTGATTTTAGTTTCCCCAATTATAATTATTTGAATTGACTACACTTGGCCGGAAAATGTAGCATTACATCGTGTACACTGTATGTGTAAGTTCATACAGCATGCAGTTAGAACGTGTACATGCAGGTGACAGGTAACTGCACTGATGAGTGTGTACATGTACATGTACTGCTGACATACAGATGTATGTACTGCTACATCATGTCTTATACTAACTTAATTGTCTGTTCTTCTTTGTTAAAAATAAAATTTAAAAAATCCCACAATTGTGAAAATAAATAGGAGAAAAATGAGAATTTTGAATGAGGGGTTTGAGGTTCGTGGTTTAAATAAACTTTCAACCAAACCAAGAAAAAATTGTTCCTACGCTATTTATTGTATTTTTGTATCTCATTTGTATATCATGTATTAACAGTGCAAGGCTTAATTTTGCAAAATACCCCACAACTCCTTATTGTAAATACTCCATGGAGCCGGCTCTGCACTCAAAATTAGGCTACAAAGCAAAGTAAACACTCCCAATACATTCCCCAAATTGTTCTATTGTTCCTGTGACAAGCGCGGAGCCAGTGGAGTTGCTCCATGGTGTATGCATAAGATTTTGAAAAATTCCCATCACAAGCGTGGAGTCAGCAGAGCTGCTACAGGGTGATTGGAAAGTTTGTGGTGCGTTGGATATTTGAGGGGACTTAGTAGGTAAATTTCACCCAACATAAATTCTTTCCAAAAGTTTGCAGAGCCACGGAACCGGCTACCACGAGGAGCTCTAAGCAGCTGCGGGGTATTCTGCAATTACTCACCCTTTAAAATAAATCAAAATTGAGAAGGGAAAAAAAAAAAATTGTACATGATTATTTGCAGTACAACAATCATGGACTTGTTGGGACTTGTTTAATAGGCTGCACTGGTACTTAAAGTTGTTGTTTTTTACCAAGGTTTATACGTCACAGCAGACTATATTTGGAGTATTTATGTCAAGACGCCCACGGCCATTTCATTAACCAGTAGTAGAGCACTAGTTGGAAACCCAACGGGAATTGAACCCAGGATGGTAGATTGGAAAGCTGAAGCCATTACCGCACTGCTACATACATGTAGCCTAGGACTCTAAGTTTAAGTCATAGGGTCCAGGTCCATACATGTCAATATGCTAATTTTGTCATATTTTTCTTCACAAATTATGTAAACTTACACATCTCTTAAAAATCAATTTAAGTATGGAAGTTGCTAGATTTTAAAGAGCAAATCTGAAATTTGGGAAGAAAATATACCCTTCTCAAAATGTATTGATTGTTATTTAGCGTAGTCATTCATTAACCCTTACTCTCCCAGCGTCACGGTGACCGTGACAGTTACGATCCATTTTCCAATTTTTTTTTTGAGTACCTTCCCAAAATCCTATAGAGCTGCAAATAGGTTCATTCAAACCAGATTGAATAGATCTTTCATAATATGATTATTTTGTTGGGGGGTTAGAATGAAATTTTTTGAGTAAAATCGTTACAAAAAAGTGCATTGTTTAAAAAAACTACATTTTTTTTTGAAAGACTAATGTCATACGTGAATATTTGTTCTATTTTTTTTTCTTCAGGTAAGTATAAAGATAGTTTGAATTGTTGGTTGCTACACGATTTTTACTTGTACTTGGTCAATGTTTGTGTTTTTTTGGAGAAAATATGCCAAAATTTGTGATATCGGGCCATTTTGGACCTTTTTGGATCCAAAAATCATAAAAAACGGCCCAAATATTGTATTGAAATTTTTAAAATCTCTACGGATAGAGGAGAAATAGATCGTTCAGACGAACTATTACAATAGCAGATGCACCCCCTCTACATGCCTAAAAGGTCTCTGATGATGACGTCAATTTGCGTCTTTTTTGTTTTTTTTTCCTCGCACATTCGACATCACAAAATGGCGAGATACAAGTTACAACGTCGAACGTGTCTTCCGACTCCTATGTTTTCTTCAGAATAATGATGACTCAGAGGAGTCGGAGGGTACCTCTGATGAAGAAGATGTACCAGAACTCGACCAGATTGAGGAAGAGGAGAATATAGAGCCTGCTGAGATGGATAGTGATCTGTTCCAAATTACAGAGTTGGTGAGTGTTTTCTTCCAAAAATAGCGAAAGTACTACATTGTAAATGTGTAGTAATAAAATAAGGCTTATAGAATTATAATGATAAATTAGCGGGGATTTTTTGCTTGTTACGAGAAACAAGTAAAAGGGACACTAAAATCACATATAAAAAAAAGGATTTAGGTCCTTTCTATAATAGCCCGGATGAAACAAATGAAAGCTGAACCCCAATAATAACATTTCTAAATGGACTGAAATATATGTATTTCCCAATGGCAAAATTGTAAATTTAGGCCTGAAATATGTGTATTCCCAATTTCACAAAATCCAAGTTCCATTATTTCAGGGGCAAATCACAATTTTATGGGGAAAGTGGAGTAGGGGTCCCATGTTAGGGCAAAATACACATGTTGGGGGTGCCCCAGGCCCATTTAGAGGAAAATGCTTGTATATAGGCCTAGTACCGGTACATTATTTTGATGCCCCATTTTTTGGGACCATGATCCTTTTCCCCTCCCCCTGGCTATGCCACTGTTGGGTGATGACTAGATCAATAAAACAAACATTTTGGACCCCTGTATGTACCCCCGGGCTTCCCGGCTGTAAAAGTCTGTCCCCACGGTTACCACAAAATTGTGGGGCAGGTTAGAAACCACAATAACATGTTATGCGATAACATGTTATGCGATAACATGTTATGCGATAACATGTTATGCGATTACATGTTATGCGTATGCTTGAAGAGGACGAGCCGCCCGCTACTAGAAACCACAATAACATGTTATGCGATAACATGTTATGCGTATGCTTGAAAAGGACGAGCCGCCCGCTACTCCCCAACCCAAGAGGAAGAGGGACAGACCATTGAAGATAAGCCCAGGCCCCTCTTCCAGGCCTTCCGCTGCAGTCTCGCCACCATCACCACTCAAAGAAAATCCGACTGCAGCGGAAAAAGCTGCTTTTAAAACCAGGGAGGAAGAGTGGAACGCTCGGCTGCAGGAGATACAACGGTCGAAGGTCATCCCTGCAGCCGATAAAGACTCATCTGTGGGAAGTACTGGTGGAGAGTGACCGGGATCGACACGAGGTCTTCGGTAACTGGTTATGGGAAGACCAAACTAAAGTAAGTTGAATGAATATAGTTGCAATTTTTTTTTTTTTTTTTCAAATTCTATTTGCAGCAACAAGGTATAGCAGAAGACTTTACAAATTTGGACCTTTTCGGCAAACATTTCTTATGAATTCCATGTGGAATGAACAGAAGTAAGTGTTCAATAGATAATCAGCATAGTCTATCAACATAAAAGTAGCTGTGAAGCTTGTAATGGCTGAAATTGGGTCAGAAATAAACAAAAAACACTTTCGTGCATAATAAATGGGGTAAATGACCTAATTTGCATATCATTTGCATAATTTCTTATTTTATTTTTTGCAAATGATGATGTAAACATCTTGTTTTTCTGCATTCTATTAGTTTTGGACATAGAAGGGGAAAATGCATTTTTTTTTGGAAATTTAGTGCCATACACTATTAGATAGATTATTCACAGAATCGGGGGATAATTTTTAGGTCAAAATGTACCAAATGTTTCATATTTGCGTCATTTTTTTTCTTCTGATTCCTAAAAATCCATGAATAGTATCAAATGAAAGGTCTTTCCAAGGACGATTCAGAAATGTTATCCTTTTTTTTTGCTATTTAGCCACAAGGCACAAGCGTATCATAAAGATAGAATGTTTGGAGACCTAATATGCTAATTTAATGACCTAATTTGCATATTTGAGTTCAGAAATATGCACATTTTTGGAAAGTTCAACATGTTAGCTTTCATAAAAGTCGAACTTGTTTTGGTACAAATGGAACAGAAAGTGCTGAAAAAATCCTCTTTCCAAAAATTTCAGAAATAGCTTATTCTATTTTTGGAACCTTGGGAGAGTAAGGGTTAAATAATGATTAGAGATGTCAATGAATTTGATAGGAGGTTATTAGTTAATTGCTGTTTTTGATGCTTAACGTTTCAGAGTATTGTAGCTTCAAAATCTTCCTTTTTGCTCATGTTGTGTTCTATTATCATGTTCAACATACACTATTAGAATATCATAAATCTTTTCTTGACTATCATATTTTTAAAATGTTCACTGACAAAAAGCTCTTGGATTTAGGTGTGCAAGGTAGGCATTTTTTCTGTATATATCTTTTGTATGGTGATTTTACCTCTGCCAACGGAGTTAGACGAAGGTTATGTTTTCGCCTCTGTTTGTTTGTTTGTTTGTCATCAAGATATCTCAAGAACTGATGATTTAATTTGGATTAAATTTGGTGAGTGGTTTTGTTACTGCTTAAGAAAGAAGTGATTTTTTAATTTGGGACGTATTGATACATGGGAAGGGCAGAAATTGAGGGGTGGGGATATTTAGGGTAAGGTTTGTCAACTACTATCAAGACACAGTTGAAACTTTTCAAAGGAATGTGATGAACAGCGAATCTGGTGAAAAATCATTTACTTTTTGATAAAAGCATGGAATTTGGCACACTTGTTGGTCATGCCCTAAGAATATGGAGCCACCGAAAATTCAACTTCTAGTGCCATGTCAACCATTTTTCATCATTTTGGTCAATTCTATCATATATCACCAGTGACCGATCCAAGATTTCTCACGAGGAGAAACTATTTGACCTCTTACACTTGACTTAGTGTTGCATTCATCTCATAAAGACAAGGAGTCATAAATTTAATAAAATAGAAGTTGTCATGGCAACAGTTATAATTAATTAATGCTTTATGTGCTGAATACCATTATTTGAAAATTTGATGTAGTTCTAGTTCTGTATATTACTGTTAAATGCCAAAACTGTTTACCTTATAAATGACCCAGAATTATATATTCATGTTTCTGGTGATACTAGGCCTACAATACACATGGATATCACCAGTGGGGCTACATGTGTAGGATGAAAGAACATCCCCGACACCCCGTCCCCCTCCCACTCGGGCATCCATGCACCATCCAACAATTTTTCAACTGTAAGCTAATTCTCTCATATGTTTAATGGATTTGAAACCCTGAAATGCAGTTTTTCATATATACAGTATGTATTTTTCTATTATTATAATGTTATTATGAATGTTGTGAAATAAATAAAAAATGAAATATGAGGGGGGGGTTGGAGTGAGGCCCCTTGCCTGCACTCAAAATGATCCAGAAATAAGTAATTAAGCTGAAATGATACTAGAGAAGGGCACCAGAGCAAGGTGCCAGAGTTGGCTTAGTCCCCCTAAGAAAAATAAGTAACATGTCTGGCTGAGAATTGCAATGCCAGACACCTTGATATTATACAATCAGAGTTAGTGACAAGTCGATGAACTGTCTTAAAAACGTGTTGATGGGGGGGGGGGGGTGGTTGGTAATGTGTCCTTAGACTTTCGACTGGACTGAAGGCTCTTTTTAGTGGCAATTCGTTGACAGAGGTCCATTAGAAGCTGGTGGTTGGAAACTGAAGTTATTTTCATAGTGGATAGAGTTTTATCATGATGTGGGTGGTGATGATTTTGATCATGAATGATATTTGTGACGATTCATGAAGAGGAGATGTGCACTTTCATCATGAAAGTCACATCTGGAGGCATGACAAAGTTGTAAAAAACACTTCTTGGTGGTGAAGAGTAATTTGTCGTTAGGTTGTCAAAGTGTTCAACTACAGTAGGTTGTGCAGTTGAGTATGACAGAAACAGATGAGATGATCAATCCTGATGGAATACCAGCTTGCGACTCATATTCTTTAGGCTGGCGATGTTGATCGTAATGTCGGTTTATCTATTGTGGTGGTCAGGTTGGTGAGCTGGTGGATGCAGTGTTTACTGCAATATCAGTTTTGATGGATTCAGTGGGTTGGTAGCCAGTTTGGCTTGTTTTAGGCTCACTGGGTTGGCATGGTTGTAGGTGTGAAATTCAAAGTGCCTGTGTATAGGTCTACTCTTGAGTCTTTGCTTTATTTGAGTCCATCTCTTTGCAATTTATCAGTCTATAGCAGTGGTAATATGCCGACGGAAAGGCCGAAATGGTTTTACGTTTTGTCGCTGATCTTCGATTTGAAATGGGAAGATAAAGTATCCAAATCCACTTCTTCGTATACCTTCTTAATAACCAGATAACGAAGGTTTGTTGCTATGTGCTAACATGATGAGCTTTACAGTAGGTGCATGTTGACAGTAAAGATCCTAAAATGTAAATGGCACTTATCAAACAATGCATGACAATCAATTATGGTGTGCCTTTGGCTCTTTTAGAACACTTTGTTACGTTGCTATATAACTGAACAAGTAGTAAAGATAAAGCTTGCATGCAGCTTTTCACATAGAAGGGCAGGTCTAGCTATCAGTGTATGGGACTTCTTCCTCCAACCAAAGCAGCTCTTAATCAGTACATCAGGAGAACTGCATATCAAGCAGGTCATTGTTGGGGTCAAGTTAATATACTGTATGAGCACCCGGAATGGAAATAGCAAGGTCAATGTTAAAATGGCTGGAGCCCATTGTGGTTAACCATGCCAGAAGTAAGTCATTTCTGTCGTGAAGTCCTAACTGCCTAATGTATGCATGTGGTTGCCACCAAGGATGCGATTGTGTCAAAGCAATCATGTAGCGTACTACAATAATAGGTAACTGTCTGGTGAATGTGAGACTTATTCAGAGGATGTAAAATTTGTGTTATCTAAAATAACATTGTACCAAAATAATTGCCCAACTTATCATTAATTCCATCTTGATGATATGAAAGTAAGTATTTCTATATCAAGGAATTAATGTTTTATTCAAACATAATGTACTTTTTAGTTATTCTTCATTTTGATTGGTTTAATCTTGAAATTTTGTGTATATGCGAACCTGATACAGATCGACTTTATGCGATAAATAAATGTTATGGTAGGTCTAATATCCACAGTTTCATTTTCTCTCTTAAATAACTTACTGCTTGGTTGTCATGACAATCTTTACTATAATACTATAATTTAAGATTTGCATAATAATTCAGGGGATAAGTACAACTGTACAAAGCTGGTCTGGCTCAAATGCCATTTGAGATCAAGGACAATGTTGTAAGGTTTAAGTAGACCAAGGCAATGGAATGTATGACTGACCACCATTGTTTTTATCCCTATTCCTAAATATTAAATTTTGGGAGAAAAAGAAGGAAAAAAACAGAAAAAAGGCAACATTAGTTGATCACTTTTCATATTCTCCTGATACTCATAAAAGTTTCTTCTACTTTGATTGCAAAGACGATTCCATGGTGGTTGCTTAAATCGCTCCTGGTGCAGTAGATAGATCAGCGTTTCTAGCAGAAGTGTTATTTTATAGGAACAATTGGACAAATTATCTACATAAAATGTCTTTAGGCCTACATTTAGAAAGTGTTGATCACCATCATTCTCCTTACATGCATCTTTGTGGTCTTAAAAGTATTTGAGACCATCCATTAGCCAATGAGATTTCAGAAATCAAACAAACCTATTCATGCATCATGGTTTGATATTAATATCATTATCAATTTCATCAAACAAATCACAGTAAGTATTGCATTTTTTAAATGTTTTCAGTTGAATGCAATACAAATATAAGAAAATAAAAAAAAAAATAATGAGAAATTCAAATGTTCAAATAATTATAATGAGAAACCTTTGAAAATTTACTTATTGTACGTTGGGGCCACAGAAAAAAAGAAGTTCAACATTTTTTCAACCATGTATTTAACTTTATTTTGATAAGTAGATAAGCCACTGAGAGTTGTCTCTACTGTAACTGTCACTTCTAATATACAGTAAGTGTAAATTTTACAAATGTGAAAAAGTGGCATACATGTACTGTTCATCAGAGATATTCTAACATTTCTTTCACTTTCTTCTCCTTTACTTCATCTAGATTGATTTGAGAATGGCTGAAAAGGCTTCTTTATACCCTCAAATACCACCCCAGCAACACAATCCTGCACAGCAACCACCCTACCAATACCCAGGGCAACCATATGCAGCACCAGGTCAGCCCTATCCAGCACCAGGTCAGCCCTATCCAGCACCAGGCCAACCATACGCAGGTGCTCCACCACAGCAGTATGTGCCACAAGGGGGATATCCAATGCAGCCTCCCCCACCATATGCAGCTCAAGGAACCCAACAGGTACAGTATATAGTCCTATATTTAGTATATAGTCCATAGTATATAGTCTATATTTAGTCCTCCTCTCCCACCCCCTCTCTCTACTTTTTTTGTTTCACCCATGCAACTCCTCTCTCGATTCCAGCTTTCTGACTTTTAGTTCTTGTATTTCTTTTAATCTCCGCCTGTTTTCTTTCCTTCCTGCCTCTAGAATGATGTCACCTCTCAGGCACAATTTGACCTCGGTGCCATTAAGCCCTCATCAAATAAAGAAACAAACAGTATATAGTGTTTGACATGTTTGCTGGTGAACAAGTGACTTGTGGATCACTATCTGGATGTGGTTGACTGATTTTCAAGATACATTTGAGAACATAACTCAGTGTACTGTACAATTAAGATAACCAGTGTCTGGATACCCAGCCATGTTGGCATCCCCGGCAATGACAGAGCTGATTCAGCCGCTAAGCTTGCCCTTAACCGCTCCACTACCCCCCTTCCAAAAACTCTTTCTGACATCAAACCGATTAGGACTTCCAAATTGACAACAAACTCCACGACATCCAGCCCACCATTCCGACCAAACCCACCATCCAAAATCTCTCCCATATAGACAATGTCCACATTACCCCTCTGCAACAATTGCCATTTCCCCCTCACAGTCCACCACCCCTCCTTGCCTGACCCCTGTACAACCTTTCCAGAACTTTCCTTACCCCTCACAACTCCATTGCCAAGCTCTTCCAGAAAAACCCTCCAGATAAAATGATCTCCTTCCTTCATCATGCCTCCCTCTACAACCATATTTAGTCCTCCTCTCTTTCCCCCCCCCCTTCCCCCTTCCTCTACCTACTGTACTTTTGCCTTTTTTGGAACCCCTGCACTTCCTCTCTCTAATCCAGCTTCCTGGATTTTAGTCCCTGTACTTCTCTCAGACTCCTCCTATTTTCTTTTCTTCCTACCTGTAGAATGATCTAACCTCTCAGGCACAATTTGACCCTCGCTGTCGTGGTGCCGTTAACCTTCATCAAACAAACAAACAAACAGATATACAAACTATAGTAAAAGTAAGATTAACACTATACAAATACTGTATAACTACAGTACAACTACAGTAAGATGAACACTGTACAAATACTGTATAACTACAGTACAACTACAGTAAGATGAACACTGTACAAATACTGTATAACTACAGTACAACTACAGTAAGATGAACACTGTACAAATACTGTATAACTACAGTACAACTACAGTAAGATGAACACTGTACAAATAAACAACTGTATAACTACAGAACAACTACAGTAAAGATGTACAAAACACTGTACAAATACAAACTGTACGTAACTACAGTACAACTACAGTAAGATGAACACTGTACAAATACTGTATAACTACAGTACAACTACAGTAAGATGAACAATGTACAAGTAAGATAACAAAGCAGTTGCCAGAAAGAGAATCAAAAAACCAAGTACTCCCAAAATATTACTGTTGATCGAGATAGATTATTACCTCTGCCAACAAAGTTGGCCGGAGGTCATCAATATATCTCAAGAAATTATTATTGGATTTTGATTGAATTTAGTGTGTGGTTTTGTTATCACTTAGGAAGAAGTGATTAAAATTTATGACATATTAGAACAGGGAAGGGCAGAAATGGAGGCCCAGTGGACTGGTGGTATGTTGTAGGGTGAGATCTGCCAAGACTTTCATGTAGTTGAAGCTTTCCATTGGAATGTGCTTAACAATGAATTCATGCCTTGAAAGCAAATCCATACAATCAATCTGAAAAATCATATCAAGTGGTTTCTGATATCAAAGAGAATCAAAACAATTGGCTTCTTGCATGAAAATAAAATGATTGCATGTGAATCTTAACTGAATGTAACTAAAGTATTGAATGCTTAACCTGAATAAAACTGAAATTAATAAAATATCAATCAAAATGCATATCCTGAAGTATTTATGCAAATGGCTGTACAGATCAAATATGAGTCAGAGATTCTTTGGGGATATAAGTTGGTGGGCCTAGGACTTCTGAGGTAGATTATATTGGGGATGGGGAATGAACTGGGGGCAGAGGTATGCTCTTTAAATCTACAGAACACTATAATTCTAGTTTTGTATGTAATGTATGTACTCTTTTACAGTACAGTTTTTAACAGCTCATATTCTAATTACAGTACCTCTGATTAAGCTTACCTCTGATACCTTTAGACTTTACGAAACAATGTTTGCATGGATTGAAGATCATGCTCATTTCTCTGTTTTAGAGAATTGTTTTCAACATTATTGGGGGAGCATACTCTGAGGCAGCACACACTGAGGCTTGGGGGATCCAGGGGATGTTGTGCAAGTGACACCACATTATGGAATTTGCTGATATTTACCTTTTTTTAAATGTTAATTCCAGACAGTGTTCTGTACTGTTTTTACAATAAGGTATATTTTCTTTCCTTTTCTTTTACTGTAGGTCCATGTTCATCACACCTATGTGCAACCACTACCGGTTAACAGAGGTTTGACTGTAAGTTTTTGTTTTTTCTTGAAATATTTTAATTTGGATTATTTAAAAGATTTCAGAGCCTATGTAACGTTCATTTTGAGAGGAATGAGGAAGCTAGAGGACATAAAGACAATACAAGAAGAAGAGATATAAAGTTTCCATCCAAATTGTTTAAGTCTTCAAAATTTGAAGATATAGGAACTTAAATGTGAAGATATAGGGAAATCCCCTCTCTACAGAAGCCTAAAAGTGCCATCCAACATGCCCAGATGTCTAGATAACTATCTCTATATGCCAACTTATGAACCCATCTTCCACACTAATTTCTGGTATTAAGATGTATTATTCAAATAATTTGTATCATCATGACCACTTTCTATGATCAACAAGTCAACATATTGTGAACCAATAAGATGTCAAGTTGACTTGTCACTTCACTAAATTGTCTTGATCACATATACAAAGTCGGGAAGTCAACTTGTTACGATAACTTTTGTCATTAAGTCTGATACTCAGCTTTTTCAAGTTGACTTCGTATCGAAACAAGAACACTTACCATAATTCAAAAGTTGTCTTGGCCACATATACAAAGCCTGTAAGTCAACTTGTTACAATAATGTTTGTCATCAAGTCTGATTCTCAACTCTTTCAATTCAACTTCATATCGAAACAAGAACACTTTACAATTCAGAAGTTGTCTAGACTACATACTGTATTCAAAGTCGGAAGTCAACTTCTTACAATAAAGTTTGTCTTCAAGTCTGATTCTCAGCTTTTCAAATCAACTTCATATAGAAACAAGAACACTTATAATATCTTAGAAGTTGTCTTGGAGCGTTGCTTTTTTGGACAAGAATACTTCTTTTTATCTGATGTCCACTTATCAGGTTACATCATCTCATTGTAATGTACCCGTAGAATGGGTGGGTCTAAAATGAAGACCTCTAAAACGAACACCGAAGATGGAAGACTAAAAAATATTTATTTTCCACTTGTTATTATTTATTCAGAAACAGGACTTCATTAATTCTTTCACATTTTTACATAATGATTAAAATAAGTGAGAGAAAAAAAGAACTATTTTATTTTATTCTTTTTTAGAGATAGTTATCTGGACACTCTGGGTATGTATGTTGATGGCAGTTTTAACCCTTACTCTACCAGAGCATTTGAGATTACAAGTGTTATTTTAGGGAACTTTTTGGAAAGGGGGCTTTTTCACAAATTTATCTTCATTTTCTACTGTAATAAGTTTATGTTATATGAAAGCTAAGACTTTGAACTTTATGTTGGTTTGCATAATTCTCTAGTAAATTATGCAAATTTATGCAAATGAGGTCATTAATTCAGATTATTAGATGTCCTAAAACTGCTATCTTTGTGATATTCTGCTTTCTTGTGGCTAATTAGAAAAAAATTATTGATAGAATTTATGAATTGTTGAAAGAAGGACCTTTCAGTTGATAGTGCTCTTGATTTTTTTGGAGCAAGAAAAAAATTCATTTGTCAATTTTAATTTGTTTTACTTTTTTGGCCTTAAAATTGTCCTCTGATTTTGCCAATGATCTATCTGATAGGATTTGGCACTAACTATACTTTCCTATAAACATGCATTGTTCCCTTCTATGATGCACAAAACTAATATAATATAAAAAGGAAATGTTTACACCAATCTTTCAATAAAATGTTATGCAAATGATATGCAAATTAGCTAATTTACCTCTTTTATTATGCACAGGCTTGAAATTTTCAGTTTATGAACCAATTTTAGCCATTGGAAGCTTTAAAAATACTTATATTTATTCAGGAAATACTCAAAGTCTTGTAGAAACTTACTTTTGTTGATTCCTGTAGGAATTCTCGGTGAAAAGGTACTCAAAAATGGTTCAAAGCATCAGAAATCATGTTAACGTTGCCAAACTTGGTATCCTTCAGTGACACACTGACAGTTGGTACCGCATATGAAATGACAACAAATTTGTCCAAATACAAGAAAATACTTCAGAGAAATACAATTTCAAGTGTTTCCAAGGAAATACAGGGATTGGTGGTGGGGTGCGGGTTCTGGCTTATTTATAATGGGAGGAGGAACCAGGGGAATTGCCATCCCCCCCAAAAACAAAACAAAAATAATAATAATTAAATATGGCCTTCCAGGATCCAAATTGCTTCAAAGAAAATAATTTCCTTCTACATGGGACAGCTTGGCCCCCACCATTGGTCTCTTGGCCCAAAATGTGTCTCTTTCCAACAACATAGGACCCTAAATTACACTGTTTTTGCTTAATTTTGAACGGATTGGAACTAACATTAGCTATGCCTAACGTTAAGCCTAACGAGTAATGTTAGTAAGCATGAAGTTTGAAAAATGCACTCGCGATTTTATAAATTTGAAAAAATCATTATACCTGGTTCTGGTAATCTTTAGGCCTCTTCTGGGTTGGGTCCAGGTACTAAAAGATCTCCATCACTGGCGATAGCCTTCTGACATTTCCTAATCCTCAGTTTCACTTTCAAACAAGATTCGGGATACACATTCTTCTGTCGTCTCAACCTAAAAGTGAAAAAAATCTGAAAATAACTCAAGTGACGTAGTTCTTAATCATTTTATCAACGATCGATGGGGTATGTCTTTTATTGCAGCAATACATGTGAAAGCACGTTGTTTTTGCTACAGAATGGCGTTTGAAACTTTTCATTACGATATAGGGGTGGATCACACGATTTTTAACAAAAAGGGTCAAAAAATCACATCTTACATATTTTACAAATAATTTTAAAATAATGACAACGTATGAGCAAAATGTGGTTGTATTTGGACAATATGACTTGTCTACATATTATATATAAAAAGAAAATATTTAAATTCATTTTCTACGCAATTTTTGTAAATTTGTCAAAAATATGTATTTTTTAGGACATTTTAAACAAAAAGTAAAATTTCTTAATGTTTGGACAAAATTTGGAAAAAAGTGAGTATAGACCCCCAAAAACACAATTTTATGAAAGATTGCTCCGAAATCTTTGCAATAAATCTATTTGCACCCCTATAGAATTTTGGTAAGGTCCCAAGTTTTTTTTGGAAAAAGGTAGTTTCAAAACGGCGATATTATCGCCGCGTGGTAGAGTAAGGGTTAAGCTACGGAAATAACGTTTGTTGTGAAGTCTGATTTTAGCTCATTCACTTGATTTCAGTTATAATTCACATTTGTGAAGGTCTGTTTGTATGAATCTCTGTTTAATTTACTGTTTGTTTTTATTCCCATCACATACTGGCTGTAAAGAGATTTTAAAGATACAAATCATAGATACCTCTGACATTGAATTGGAAAGCAACTCATTAGGCATACTGAATATTTATGTAATGTAGCAAGAGCATGAGTTAAGAAGGGTTATTCACCCAATAAAAAGCCCAAACTAACACCATGACAAAAGATTACTCAGATTTAGAAAACTTGTCAATGTTGATGTTGCAATTGTGAACAGGATCAGAGCCAAGCACCCACTAAGGAAAAGCATTCCATTCATTCGTTATTCCTGGTACTTACCTTTTATTAATCTCTCAAATCAAGAGAAACATTCAAACTCTTAGAGGACTGAACAAATCATAAGTAAAGATCATACAGTACTGTACATGGAAAGAAAACTAGAAAATACACTATTTGTATGAACCTGATCAAGATCAGGCAACTTATGATTAAGAAATAAATATAAATATGCCTGAACAACATTTGTCTATTATTATTATTATCATACCGAATATTATAGTGCTAAAATTCATAAAAAAAACATGCTCATACAGTAAGCACTGTACATGAAATATAATATAAATTGATATAATTAGAACTTATAGTCCATATGCTAGCTGAAATAGATATGTTTTTAATAAAGATTTAAAAGTGTTCAAATCTGAACAGTCTCGGACATTACTTGGAAGGCTGTTCCAGAGTGCTGATAATATTGTTCTAAAAGATTTGTCACCATAACTGACAGTTTTTGTTCCTGGTACCACGAGACTTGAAGATCTACATGACCTGAGTGCACGTGCTAGAGTATACAGTTTAAACCTTTTTGTCATATACATATAACAAGGTGATACATGTAAGCCACATAGTGCCTGGAAAGTGTGCACGATGACTCAGATTTAGAAATGAATAGTTAAACAACTGTTATGGTTAATACAGCTTCTAAATGAATTAACATTGCAGTGGGTTTTATATCTCAAAGAACATGCTTTTGACCAACAAGTGCTTTACCTCATGTGACAATCACAAGGTAATAATTTTACAATAGACATAATGAATTAACTGTATGGAGAGAAACGCTGTTGACCAACAAGTGTTTTACCTCATGTGACAATCACAAGTTAATAATTTTACAATAGACATAATGAATTAACTGTATGAAAAATAAAAAAATAAACCTAAGTGGTACATCTTTATGACGTGATTCTGATATATATATATATATTTTATTCATTTCTTACAGGGGTCTATAGGGGGTTTGTTCAGTGCAGCTGGTAAGGCAGCTAAGGGAGCCGTGGACTCAGCGCAGAAAGGAGTGGACTTGTATGCATCTAGTGCAAGCTTGGTATAAAAAAATTAATCATCATTTTAGTTTATGTGATATTTACTATCTTTTGCTACATATTTCCTTCCCTCACGTGGCACAATGACTTAAGTTTCATTTTTGTTTTAAACTATCTGGCACAGTGTGACTTGATTGCAGATGTGTTAAAGTATTTAAAACACAAATTTTGTATGATGGCAATAAATGGAAACATCAAAGTCTGTCTAAAATAATAGTTTTGGAGAGGTCAATATCAGATTGATATGCAAGCTTTTAATGACACACCTTTCAATTCATACGTAGCACATGAGTTGTGGAAAACTTATTTCTGAACAAAATATATGTTACATACTGTTTTGTGTCCACAAGCATATAGTGAGGAAACGATTTATTTAATTTGAAATATATGAAGTTAAAATGGAAAATTGATTTTTAATCACTCCCATGCATGCATTGTTTTTCACATTTTGTTATTTTTGTTTTACATTTTTTATTTTTTTATTTATTGATTTGTAATACAAATGTGACTTTTTGTTTATTATAATATTAATGTATTTATAATTTGAACTCAGACTTTATAAGATGAATATATTGGAAATGTATGGTCTGTCTAAAGGAGTAAATCACTTTTAAAGTACATTTACAAAGTTTTGTATTAAAACGCGACTTCTGAAACAGGAACTTTGTACAATGTTAATTTTAAAAGCATCAATGCAGAACATGGCTTATTGAAGTGTTCTAAAAACTTTTTCTCAAAAGTTCTTTTACTGTTTGATTCACATGGTACAATGATTCCAGCTACCTTTCATTTTTGTGCATATACTGTAGTTTATGGCATCCCCATTTGTAAACTTGTTCAGATAAAAATTTCTCCATTGTGTTTATTCACATCAATACTGAGCAAATTACTGGGCATTTTACAGGAAGAAATATTTTAACTTAAAACATGGAGTAGAAAAAATTTACTTTGAATCACTTCCTCCAATTGGTTCACAAGTTTTCTTATTTCCACTTTGCATAATGCTACAGTATTGAACTTACCATAATTAGAACTCAAGTCTTCAAAGGCAGAATGAAAAGGAAACGTGTGGGATTTTTTAAGTGATTTCATTTAAAAGTATGTTGCATAATTTTGTATTAAACCTTTTCTTCATAAAGAAACAATCCTGAAATAGAGAAATAACTTTCCACTACTGAGTTTGAACAGATGAACAAATTACATGTAAACTTTACCAAGTTCATATACCACTGCACTCCTTACTGTTGTCTATCTTGAAATGCACCTTTTGTTCTTTTAAGTTTGTTTGAAATAATTTAGCCTCTCTAGCTGGCACAATACAAGCTTTGCTGTCAATGTGGCCACTTACAAGTCTCATCAATTAAAGAACGTCATATTATTAACAACATTGGATCAATTTGGAAGTATTCTCAAACAGTACAGTTTGATTTTGTTTCTTTATTGTGTGAGAAAAATGACTAAGCCTTACCCACACTCCTTTCCTTTTATATCCTACCATCCTATTCCTCCTTCCATTTTCTTACCTCTATTCACTTTATTATTCATACCATACTAACTCTTGCACCTTTGTAGTTTGCTAACACCTTGGCACATTTGACTGTCGCGGTGCCAATTAACATCAACAAACAAACAAACAAATGACTTACTTAAGCCTCTCTACTGTAGCACAATACAACCTTTGCTGTCAATGTGGCTTACTTACAAGTCTCATCTATCAAACAACATTGTTTTCAACATTGCATCAATTTGGAAGTATTCTAAAACAGTACAATTTGATTTTTTTCATTGTGTGAGACAAATGACTATCTCTTTCCCACCCTCCCTTCCTTTTCTATCCTACCATCCTATTCCTCTTTCCCTTTTCTTCTAT